>NNCF01132356.1:250729-295740 GCA_002313205.1 Laupala kohalensis | reverse complement strand
TAAGAGACAGTATATATACACATATATATTGAAATCTATGCTTCTTTATCTTCTAGATATGCTTAAATCAAAGAAGCAGAAAATTTTGTAACATTAGGAAAAATTAGGAAATTGACTGAAAATATACCATTAAATAACGTCACTATTTACAGCATAAACTATGCAAACACCACACCTTACGTCATACGTACTTCATATGCGATGTCTAGTCAGGTTAAAAAGAGCAGGTAAAAAACTGCGACGATAGACTAACTCACCCTCCGGAAGAAAATAGGGGCCCAAGTCCGTCAATTCCAATGCAATGACAGAAAAGTAGTAGTGGATTTAACATTTATGCGTCCCAGAGCACAATCTTCACAAGCGTCTCACATTGAACAAAATAGTTAACTACTTCCTATATTTAAAGTACATTTTATTAATTATTTTCATAGTTAAAATAGGACATTTATTTAACAAATTCGTATATTTGCCAATTCTTTATATTATTCAGATAATATTGGGCAATTTATCGTAACTTTTGAAATCACTCTACATTCGCGATTAATACTAAAAATATTAATGTCACGGTCGCACCTGTGTAAAAAAAAAGATCACGTCTGTCTGAAGGAAAATTGGAAAACATTGGTTCGAAATGGGGCAACAAAAATATTGCATGTAACCTTCCAAAGATTTAGTATTGATAAAAGTAAATTATTATTAATAAGAAACAGTAAAAATCACACATTTAATGTTCTTTATTTGTATATAGTGTATATATCTTTATGTGTATTGTGTTGATTAGATTTATGAAGTAGAAAAAATTCTACAATTATATATTTGGTTTTTGATTGAGATATGAGATACTAAAAGCATTTATAGAGTTCAAAATCGAATTTATTAGTTCTGTGTTCCTTATTTTTGCTTTTATTTTTCGTTCGAATGGATAACGATAATCAATTACAATAATTAAATAAATAATGAACGTTAATGGTCGTATGTTTTTAATTAGATTACATAACGGACGTTAATAGTAGTATAATTATGGTAATGTTTGTAAGCATAATTAATTTGGAAATACTAAGTATGGAAAGTCAGATTTTTTAAACAAATCCGATTTACTGTAAACGCAACGGAGGAAATCACGAACGCCATGAAGGAGAGAACATTTCGAGTGAAATCAGAACACTCCTGCCGACCGTGGGCAGTCATTCGAAACGCCCTCGTGTGTCGCACGCCACCCGCCGTCGCGCGAGGGGTAGGGGTGGTGAGGACGCCCAGGAAGGCGGGGCAGGCGCTGGTAGGAAGGCAGCTGCACCCCCACCTCCAGCACCCTTCACGGAGGGTGGCCGCCACAGCATAGCCCGCCGCGCGTCGTTTAGTCGTGACAATCGCCGGAGGAAACTCGAGCCCCCCTGGGGGCACCGTGCCCCCTCCCCACGCACTCTTCGCTAGCGGCGACGGGCCGCCATGAGAGGCGGAAAATCAGACGCGAAAGTAGACGAGCACGGCGATTACATGCGGCTCTGCTCATACATCCGGTGTCAACTCACGCGGTCGGTGCAGCTCAAAGGAACGGAGAATTGCGAATTCGCTATGGATCACGGGAAATTTGTTTCTAAACATACTCAGAAATTCCGACTTCCCACAGCATATTTATTACATTATTTTCTATCGCTTAGTTTTTTTGCATTTTTTTTATGTTACTTGATGGCAACGGTATATATGGCGATTTTTTTTATTAACACACGGAACGGTCCCAAGCAATGATACAAAAATCGTAACCCGCGACTTCTATTACACCCTGGATTTTTCTAGTTGTCAGTAGGCATATCAAAAATAAATACTTTAAATTAGAGTTAGTTGAGATGCGATTACAAAGAATCAGAGTAAATAAGATTGGGGAATGCAATTAATTAATGTTGTTAAACAAAATGTAACATAAAATAATTACCCACAAATTTGCCTTAATATGTGTAATATCTGTAAAATTCCTCAAAGAGTAGCTTAAATTGTCAAAATTGGAAAAATTAAAAAAAAAAAGTTGTCAATTGTAAAGTTGAAAATAAAGCTCACTAAATTTTGCATAGTTCCATACGAAGAAGAATAAACTCGTTTACACAGAATTTGTACAAAGTTGTTAAAATTAAACAGATTCAAATTTTATTCCTATTGTTGGAAACTCTGCAGAAACTAATTTTTGATGCAACGTAATATTAAACTGGCTATCCCTTCACGTAAATACGTATCTGCCTGCGAGAATGACATGCACACATTGACGAGTGTGCATTGTGACGGAAACCATAAACTACAGGAAATGACCACGACAAATCGTTTTTGGAAAAGGAAGCGTCGCAAAAGATTTGAGAACGATCTATTTCCAAGAAGGGGGAACACACTCTGTAGAGCGCGGAAGTAATTTTCTACAACTACAAGTGGGTCATCTTTGACCTCATGACCGACACCGTACATTTCAATAAGAGACATCAACCATATAAATAAAACAAGGGTTTTAAAACCATTTGGGGAAAAAACAAAATATTGTTTTAGATCAGTGGACATTTTGCAATTCGTGAAGAGCATGAAGTATTTCGTGTTACCTGAGCAATAGTACCAGGCACTTCTGTTCACGGGGTCTTGGCTCCACCGTAGAAAATTTTATTATAAATCTAGTAAAAGAACTTTATCCGTATGTAAAAGTTAATTTACTTTTTGTTAATTAATTAATGACGTAAAATTATTATTTGCATTTTAATCAATTTTTTTGCTAATGAATAAATATGGCTTTCCTTGGTAAATGATATATTAATAATATTAATTTTTCGTTGATTTATGTTCAGTCATCAGATGCCTCCGTGCCGACACTATTTTTCTTCGCTTGCTGTACTTACATCTCTCACCACTACGTATAGCTACAGATCCACATTGTAATGGAGCAAACAAGTTTTTTTCAGAAAGGGCGTGGAGAGTATTGTAAGTCACTCATGATTTACGATGTCGTTCTTTTTAAAAACACGTCATTTACCGACCCAGGCATTTTAAAATTTATTCTTTATCCCTAGTATACTTGTAGTAAAGTAAATAAAGCCCGAAAATTGATTTAAATCTGTAGCAAACATATCGTCAGCTATCTCACGATCTCTCAGTAGGCCACTTCGTTGGCAGACCAAAATGAATAGAAAATTACGAGTGATATATGATTATGTCATATCCAAGGTGAAAACACTAGGCGAAATTGAAATCTAAAACTCGATTTTGAAAATTATAATTATATTTTCGTAATCGTGATGGAAAATTTATCTTGTCTTACTACCGTCCGTGTCTTTGCGATGTCCATTGTTCTGTGGTATGTACCAGTCTTATAAATAAAATGGAGAGAAGTGTTCAACAAGTGTAATGTAAACACGCATTCCCTAGTTCAGTTGTGTGGTTTCAAAACCTGCTGCAACACTAATTTCTTGTTTGTTTGTTAGTTTTTTTGAATAAACAAAACAAACTGCTTAATTTACATGAAGTTATACATTTTTTGAAATTGTTTTTGTGGTTTTTAGAAACGTTTCCACCGGATATGCACCTCAGGAACAAAGACTACCGAATTCATATTCTATTGCAATATGGACGCTAGGAAACTCATACAGGATGCTAACTCATGATGGCAAAAAATAACGTAGCTGGATATAAAGCCTGACGATTCAATGAACTATTGTCTCTTACGGACGGGCATAAACGGATTTTTAATTTCAAATGAAAATAATTTCCTGCGACTTGTTGAAAATTTCGCTCCAACTCAAAATAAATTATAATATTTTTATGATACAGTATTATAAGAGATGTTGTCCACGAGAAGATTGAGAGGAGAACTTCGCATTTCTGAAACAGAGAAAAATGCGTGGGTGCGACAGAGAGAAAGAGAATTGTTTCTTCATTTCATGCACCATCGCCTCCATCATCTTCTATATTACCTAAAGCGAAAATGTTCCTTCTTCTAACGAAAGTATTCAGAACTCCAAAACGATGCCATACGGAATAGCGAACCAAGAATAAAGTGACAACGTTCGGTCAGGTGAAAATGGCGACGAGCTAGGAATCGATCTGTACACCATTTCCACCCAGACCTAAACCCCGGATGCCCTGAGACACATCCCCACCTGAGGCAGTTGTGGAAGGCGAACGAGTGGTATAGTGGTTCACACCCCTGCGATCAAAACAGCAGTCCCGGATTCGATTCCCGGCTCGCCACCATTTTACCTGACTGAAAGTTGTCACATATCTTCTCCACGTGTGGGGTACACGGAAGAAATATATGCATAAGAATAAAGTGTTTATTCATTAACTGATTGACTCATTCATCACCGCAGAACATAAACTACTGAAGCTAGAAATATCAAATTCGGGCAGTAGATGTCTCGTGTAACGCAACCACCCACTATGAAAGAATTTTTCGAACTTGCAATTTTAAAAGAGTCAAATTACTATTTTCACAATATTTTACACCTATTTACGATATTATCTCAGTTTTTGTATGAAAAATTTATAATTTAGATGTCTAGAAACGGATCTCTGAGTATATTGTTTTTAAATGGGTGAGAAGGGACAAAAATAATATCATGTTTTCATCGTTCGCGCTAACGGTATGACTTACTATTTTCTCTATACCCCACGAACTAACACAATTATAACTGCTTTTTGTTCTTGTTCAACGAAAAACCCAAAAACGAATTACTGGATTTTCAGTTTACTTTTTAATAGGTGAAAAGCGATGTAATTCTTTGGGGTATTGTCGTGAAAGACTGTATCATTAACAATTTTCTGAATTAATTAAGAATAGAAACTTGAAATTTTGACTGGATGTTGCGTTTGTTGGAAATGGATTTTCTGAAATTCTTATTTTAAACGGGTTATAACGGATGAACAGTTATTTTACGACGTCACGCTATTTTTACATTATTTCATGAAATAATTGAGTTATCATCTCTGTTTATGTTTACGCAAATGTTGTTAATTCTTACATCTAGAAACGTAGTTTTTGGGTTTTTCGATATTTTATTCTTTGTCAATTTTCAGAAATAGATTATCGGAAGTTTATAGTTAGCGACTTAGTATACTTCTTCCCCTCTATTTCACAAACTATTTGACTTTTGAACACAGTGTTTCTGTTTGAAAGGTTAAATCAAATACCTCATAACTTGCTCTGGAGAAAAATATTAAAGATTGGAACTTAAAATTTAAATCGGATATTGCGTAGAACCTCTTGAAATTCCGATTTTAAAGTGAAGTGGAATGTGTTTTTTTCGAATTTTTATTAAATATCACCACGACTCTAAATGTAAACGTACAATTTAAATAAATCCTTAATCATAACGATTTTTCAACCGCATTACAACAACAAAAACTCCAGTACGAAACCAGTGCTAGTGTGAGGTATATTCGTGCCTATGTTTGCTTCTCATAAATTTCTATTGAACGTGGTATTAAATTAGTATGTTATAGTACAGTGTAAAACGTCTCGTAAATATGTTTTCTAAATCGATCTAGATACCTTTTTTATTCCTTGGTTTCTATCAATTACATTTTCACTCTTTATCCTTTTCACTCAATAAGGAATGCAAAAATGGTTAATGGGTGTTGAAGAAAGTAATTGTAATTTTTGTAAAAATAAGATGTGGATAGGCCTATGAGGGAACCTCGGAAGAAACCAGTACTTTTCACTACGTCACAAAGAAATACTTTAATTATCAATACTCTCTACTTGATTAACACTATTAGAAAAAATGTTTATTATTAAGGTGGTATTTTGGAACTGTTAGTGTGTAGTACTCCATCCCAAATCTGTTCTTTTCTTTGATTTAATAAAGCACATATTGAAACGAAACTGTAATGGACATACTTCTTAAGGATGGGGATAGAATCTAAGGTAGGTTTCAATTTGATACGACGTCACAGATGAATGAACCTAATTTCAAGAAAATGAATTTCAGTTACTATTTTATAAATTATTTAACAAACTATATTGAAGATAGTCACAATTCGAAGTATGACAGCTCACGAGAAATTTTAGAGAAGATAATTCGTTTTTAATCCATCGTCAGCATTCATGTTCCAGAAAGGTTTTTGAAGATTTATGTTTCATTACTTCGCAGATGAAGTTCTCTGTTGAGAGAAGTCTCCTCCAAACAACTCGGTCGGTGGAGTGCTGTTGGAGTCGACACCGAATGTATCGAAACCAGACCATCTCGGGGAACCACCCCTGCAAAACGCTCAGAGTGTGTTTATGGTGAGGAATAGCGACTGGAGTGCGAAGGGCCGGAGCGTCGGCAATAGCCCGCGGCGTGGCAGCTGGGCGTTCAGCTCCCTTCGTTAAATCCCCCACCCCCTGTTCTTGGAGTTGCATTCGCCACATATTCATGAAGCAAAAGAAGTATGCTCTGCACTCAGTGCAATCAATTATATTCAGAGGCTGAATACAAGCGTAATCCTGTGTTGCAAGTCGGAGTAGTTCTTCAATTAGCGTGGATCAATCCTCGAATACACTCTCATCCATTAGAGACATTCATTGCGGCAGCACGCCGACTTTCACACCCAACTTATAGTTTAATAAATCCGGAGCCATCTCACCTCGAGTTTAATTTATATACATCTCGCAATAAACGACTTTTCGGACAATTCTTAAACACCAAATCTATAATTTCAAATTTTCCATAATATTTTTAAACAGTGGAAAAGTGCTTATATCTTATCTGAGAATTTTGATAAATCTGGTTCAATTCTTATTAATTTTTATTTTAAGTTCAGAAAAGTACATGGCTGCCCAAGAACTGATGTTCTGAAAAATTTGGTTTTGAAATACAAATTTGGTCAACCAAAGATATAGCAATCACAAATCTATATTCGTATGCATACTTATTGCGAATTTCTAGTTGTTTTCATCAAAAATTCGTTGTGGCGTTTTTGGATGATACTTTCGAACTGAGGAGAAAAAGAAATTAAGAAATATTTGTATATATTAGTAATAATAATTTATTTCCAAGACTATAGAGTACGTGCGGAGAATAATCTTATATTATTCTACTGTAGGAGGAGAGAAAAATTGTAATACGCAGAAAACAATGTTATACTTCGAAGTGACCGGAAAAGTCAGAAAAAGACACTAACGCCATGAAGTCTCAAAGCAACCACTACAATATTTATAAATATTAATTTTCAAAAAATTATATCTCATGTTATCTTTTATGAAGAACATGAAATGTTGAATCGAATTAAAACAATAGAATCATGATACATTAAATAAATATTACAGGAATGACATTCACGATTGAATAAAACTATTATAATAGTTTAATATTAAAAAATGACAGTTAAAAGTTATTTCTGATCAAACCAGTTAATATTTCTTGATAAAAACAATCGAACTACAATAGGAGCTATGATAATATTTTTAGGGGAATTTAATTAAATAATTTTGCTTGAGTATCTGACATTGATTTAACACTCACATTAATTGTTGTAAATCTAAATGCTGCCTACTGAAAATGATGAATGAAAAATTTTATAACTTAATCAATTTTTTCTTTTGTGCGTACGAAGAGTGCAATAAGTTTCAACCACGTTCGCTGGTGGTATTCGCACGAAAATATGGTCCAAAAGCAGTAAAATAATTGTTAAATATGCAAATTCTCATAAAATTGTACACGGGATTTTTTAAAAATATTTTCGATTGTTATTCTGTATCGTTTAATGGGAAGTATATATGAGAAACTGTGAGGAATGGTTTGACGCCAAATTTTTAATGTGATGCAAAGATAATTTGTAAAATTCGCTCGTCCTGATTTTCTCTTTTTGCTGTGAAGTATGTGCAGTGCGTGGAAATACAAAGAGAGAACTTTTGGTTTATTTATAAATCAGTTTTCATCAGCAACATTATTTACATATTTAAGATTAAAAACTTCTTATTGCATTTTCACCAAATATTGTTACACGCAATGTAGGATTAGTTTCTCATTGATTGTAATCAATAAAAATTAAAATGTCAATATGGGATGTTTTTGACAAATTTCACTAATAAATTCGGGTAAAAAGTGTAGTGAAAAACGTAGTAACTTAAAAAATAATAAAATAAATGAATGTAATTACTTTCTTCTACAGTACAAAATTTTTAAGTTTACTTGTGGATTCATTTCTTGCTTCGAAAAATTATTTTAGAATATTTTTCAGTAGTGTGTTTGATCAGGATCTAATAACATTTTAGGACATTTAACAGTTTGATTATAATAAAGTGATAAAAATCTTATGAAACGGGGAAAACTTATCAATCGTGTGCTTTGATATGGGTTTTTAAACATTAATATTGCGATGTAAAACAAGTTTGTCAGTAGTATAGTTCGAGAACCCAAAGTATCCGAAAAAAGACTACGAGAACCTTTAAACACTAACGCTCCTGGCGGATTTTTTTGTTAACGGAAATAAGTAGTTCAACTGATGGTTCATAGGTGTCGCACCTAGTCGAAAAAGAGCTTGGATGAGTGGATGAGTGGAAGTTTGGTTTTCATAAGGAGAAATCCTTCATTAACAACAAAGTATTTAGAAAACGGTCAAAAATTTTCCGTGTGTTTAATTTTTTGTTGATGTTTACGATTGTTTCAAAATAAGAAACTAACCATGCCATTGACATCATAAATTGTTTAAACATTCTTCCAAAAACGTTGAAGCAACACCACTTTCATATCAGGATGATTAATGTGTCTACTTTAAAATATGTTTTTGCGAAGCACGTTTATTTTATTTTTAGTATTTTTCAACGGTATTTGCACTGCGTTCTAGAATTCTAACGTGACTATTGGTACTATAAAATATGTTACACTGAATGTACGCAAACAGTGATATGTTGCAGGTAAACATAAACATGTTCTTTTAATATCACTGCATTACTAGGCTGTGAACACTGCTTGTTTCTGAATCCTTACTATAAGTCACTTCCATGATATGTATAGAATAAAGCATGTATATACGTCGAAATCTATGTACAACATTACAAGTGGTGTTCCGATTCCAAAATTTGTTTCCAAATTATATACATTTTTACTTTGATTCACGGTTCTAATTTCGATTACGCTCCCGCAGTGGGCTCGATTTTTATCATTCATACAAAGTTTACGTTAATGTCCTAAACTATCCCACGACAAAATTCATCATACGTATAAATGATTATCAAACTTTCAGAAATTTCACATTTGAAATCCAAAATTAAAATAGAAAAAGAACTGTCATGTTAATATTTGTATTCCCATTCATTCTACTTGTTCCAATCTTTACGGGGTTGCATGCACTATAGGATGATTCAAAACCAACTTCGGAATCTGAATCGAAAAAGAAATTACTAGAACTCCTGAACAAAAATCAAGCAGAGTGAGGAATCAATGGATACAAGACACACAATTGAATCAAATTATGTTTTGTCTGTGGGATAAATACAAATGTCGTGGAATGGTTGGGAGAAAAAATGCATTAAGGGGGAATATAGAGAGGAATGTACAGTAGTTTCTCTTTACAACGATTCTCCTTATAACGATAATTTGTCTATAACAATGAAATTAACGAGAGTTGTTTGGTTTACCATAACCATTTTATATTTATTTTATCTTTATACCATATTGGTCTCTCTTTATAACAATGGCATTTCAGTCGTTTCGATTCAAACTTATGCTGTTTCAGTACTTTTCTGCTTCAGTGCATTAGAAGAGAAAAAGAAGTAACAAGGATGACGGACTACTTCTATTAATGTAAATAGAGTAGAAAAGTATTAGGGTGTTATAGGAGAAAAAGGGTATATAGAGCAGAAAATACTAAAACAGTTTTTTGTTAAATTTAATGTAAGTAAATAATTAAAATATTGCATGTAATAAATATCTATTGTGTGATTTTATAGTATTACTTTCTTTTTAAACGAACTTTATCAAATTTTGGTTTATATATATAACGATGAAAATGCACAATCCCTTGAATGTCGTTATAGGAGAGGACTGTATATATTATTTGTTTTCTCAGGCATCAATTTCGTTGTATAAGAAAAACTGTAGAATATGATTTACCACAATTTATGGAGTAAATTTGTCAAAGAATGCGTTTTAATGTTTGTTAAAGGGATTTTTGTTTCCTACGACAAAGCAAAAATGCTCATAAAGTACTATCTTATCGTCCCACGACAGAATATCCCAGACGCCAAGTGGCTACGCAGTAATGTGTCGAAAAAGACCCTTCGGAAGTGCAACATGTTAGTATACCTATTTGTCTCTTTTAGATATCTCGAATATCCGTCTGTGATGGGAGTCTTTATCATGAAACAAAATGGGGTTCGTAGTGGTCGCGTGTTATCCGTCCAGAGGATGTCCTTTTACCTTCAACTACGCAGGAATTAGGAGTCAGATTTTGGAGAGAGTTCTTGTTCGTGATTCTTATTTCCGAAAAGAAAATTTTTGCAAATATTCGTTTTTTCACCTTAAACAATTGTCAAAAAAGAGGCATTGTAAAAATTATTTTATGTGTTTAAATACGAATCGTTATACTACAATTTGATTTACAAAGTACATGAAATAGAGGAGTCCGTTTGTGGTGAAAAAGGGGTATTTCGTTTATTTGAAAATGAATAAATGTTTTTCATTTTTTGGTAACAACGGGTTCAATATGAAGTTAAAAACGATTTTGTCCGCTTCACCCACAAGGGGTAGGCGCTACCCCTTTTCGGGGTTTATAATTTTAAAATTCAAAATAACACGGAATCGGTAAACAAATATTAATGTTCTTATCAACTTTCTCAAAAAGTTGTCGAGCATAGTTTTCAAGCAATTATTGTTAAATATATAGATTTTTATGCAAGAAAAAGCATCGATTCATTTGATTTTTCGTAAATAATTCGTTAACCACAAACTCAAACAAAGTGAAGAAATAGAAATGAAAGTAATATAATAATTTGAGTTTTTATATTGCTAAAGAAGCAATTTTAACTGCGTTCTCATTAAAGCTTATTAAAGGTGACGCCATATTTGTCGAAATCCTAGGTTCTTCGTTAATTTACGGGGCAATTGCAAGGTTCTCAAAATAATTCATTCAAACTTTTCTCATGGTACGTACAAAACCTTTACAATGGGGTAGGTTATTCACTGCAGCATAACATAATAAAGTAATGATAAAAAGAGAAATAGTCACGAGTTCTTTATCTACCATTCACAACTAGGCTATCAGCATTTTAGCAAGCAACAAAAGGAAGAAAAATACATTAACAGTGTTTTATATCATTATTACCAATACATTAGAATGGTTGTTCAGTTTAAAATAATTAGATATGAAGAAAAAAACTAAATTCAAAGTTTTGATAATGTTTAAATTTTTGCTAGACAACTCATATTTTAAACTAACTGAAAAAAGAAAAAATGTTCCATTCGCTCTAACGTATCATAAACAACTCCCAAAATATATTTGTTCTTTTACCTTTGGGATAACAACACATCCAAGTATTTATTATTATTTCTCAATAAATTGTAGTTACAAAAACATGATAGGGGCGTTCTAAGACATACAAAATGTATCAGTCGCTTTCTTGAGAAAATATAAATCGTTGATTCTACCAAAAGATTGCAACTAACACCAAATTGCAATGCAAATTATAATATTTACCCTGAATACCTCGTGGAACTCTCGAGTGATACGAATTGTCCCATCAAGTAATGTTTCTAGCTATCCTCTGACATTTCTTAGATACTCTGTCAACTGTTTCGATGCGTACGGTAGTTTGAAATGAATGCAGTATGAAAAGACCGGTAGTTGCGAAATGAAAGGAAGTATTATAAGTATTAAAATCAGCGAAGGTTGTCTTAATAAACATATCAAATTTGAGAGGTGTTAAGTTTAAATTACACGCGTGCATGACTCGAGATGTACGTTGCGGTAGACTGATAAAATAGAGAAAATAACGGTTGCGGTGATGAAATTGAATATCCAATGGTCCCAGCGTTGAGTAAGAAAATCCCCCACTCATAGGGTGTCAGCTTGTGGCCACAAGAAAGAGGGGCTGCAGTTGACGAAGTGAGGGTGGTAAGCGACCAGCGGCTCCCTTTGAGCTTCAAGCCACGCCTTCCCAAATCCCTTCGAGAGGCTTAATAGAAGGGACGTATCAACCAGAAAATTGACAACAACCTTCCTACTACTTCAGAGGAACTAGAGAAAAAACGGAGAGGAGCTGTGACAGAATGAGATAAATAACAATTCACGAGAGTGGACCTGATGAAGGATGAGGGTTGTTCTGTCAAGCACTTACTTAGACCACTTAAGTCGGGTGTATCTGGATTAAGCTATCATTGCTAGGAAGTAGTCAGGGATTCCTTTTGATTTACATACACTTGGCTTCAACTGCACTCTGAGGCAAATTGATTCCGGCTGCTTTTAAACTCTTGCGTTGGTGCAACAATAAGATAAAATTCAGGGATATTCTTGGAAGCAGGTTGCGGCTAGGTAGCAAGGAATTAGGAGAATTTTACTTTTACATCTCAAATGTCTTGGTTCTTTACAAAATCTTAACATCCTTTAGGTTTTCAAAATAACAAAGAAAACAATACTCGCATAGCACCATGTAAAATATTTCTTAATTTTCTATTATTTTCCTTTTTGAAAGATTTACAGCATGAATATTAATTGTTTATAATTTCGTTGTATGAAAATGCAATGAATATTTTAAAACAAGACATTCATGGAGAAAAATATTAACTGATATCTCTAAATATTTAGCGTTTCACAACTCACGCATAAAATATTCTTTTAATTCATATTTCAATGGCATTCCCAAAATAATAAAACTAGTCTGATTGAATACGTAACAGGGAAAGAACTATTAAAGAAATTAATATTTTTTGATACGAGAGAAAATAGTCCAAATGCTTCCCCATTTTTTTTTTTCATTTAAGTAGTTCTAATAATTACTATTAAAATATTATTTTGTTTATTTCAAAAAATTTATTATCAGCTCCTCTCCTTGACTGTAAAATTCGAATCCAGTAAGATTAATTGATGGACTGCTTTTCAAATGGGATAGGTAGGCTATGTTATGAGCGGTTAGACTCCAAACACAAAGGTGAATGAGTGAAAACCCATTCGTAGAATACCAACAATAAGGGAGGTATACAACACAAATGTTCATTTTACAAAAACAATTTATTAACAAAAATCATCTTTGGCCACACACTCAGGGTCTTACAAATACATAAACAGAGTTAACTAGTAGAATGGTTCAAAATTTGACGTATCTCAGATGCGCATGTGTTTTTTTGAAATACTTAACAAAATAATAAATCGCACCGGCACTAGTCCTAGTTGTGATCCCCTGATGAGTAGATGTGGCGATGAGCAACGGAGGAGCAGAGTTTATATTCAGATTTGTAAGCCTTAAGGCAATCACTTCTCATTGGCTTGCTTTCTGAAGCGTCTTGGTACGCTCGCTTCTCCGTGGCGTGCGCGCTTTTCTCTTTGGATACGTAGTATTCTTTGATCCCTTCGGTCGACCAACCTTTTCCTTGATTAGTTTGCTGTCCCCCTCCGCACTCGTGACACGCTCCTTACTGAGCACGCTCGTAACAGGTTATTATTATATTTTTTTAAAGAAATCACATTTTTAAATCAAATTTTTACTGCAAGTACTTCCATTTTATTAATCGTTACAAATTTTTTTCGGAGTTCAGTAAATTCGTAATAAGTGCTAGCACTTAACTATTAATTTAGTTATTATTTAATTTAATTTATTATAAGTTACATAATTTTCTCTTTTTTATAAGGAATTTACTTACAATTCTGGAGAAAAATATTCTTTAATTTAGTGAACATAACGAATGTAGGTAACAAATTTCCATTTTGTTTTACCAGTAAATACCTTTCAACATTACTTTGGTACGTTCAATGTTTTAGAGCAACCTTTTCTTGAAATATTTCTTTCACATCATTTTACAGCAATAACCGTGGAAATTTTTGGTAAGCCACTCAATCTATTTGAAGCGGATGTGATAAGTGTACGAAATCAATCTTCTCAAACGCCCTCTTCAAACCATAATTGACGTGTCCTTGTAGATGGAAGTGTTTTTTCCTATCTAATCATTGATTGATAACGAAAGAGCTTAAGCGTTACAACGAATAAACACTTATGTAATAATATTCCACGTCATTTTCTTTGTTCAAATATGTTAACATAAGTTTAATATACATGCTAATATAAGTTTAATAAGTTTTTATATTGTTAAGACATGATAAAATACGATAAAATAAACGTATTTTTGTAACATTAAAATTTGAGAAAATGGATCCCCAGTGTTTTGAAACATTAGTTTGTGTATGATAATAAAGATCTCATTAAAATTAAACTTTAATAGAGATTTGTCTATAAATTGGTCTGACTCACTGACTGACTGACTGTCTGCTTCATTCATAAACGCAGAGCCAAACCTACTAATGCTAGGAACTTGAAATTTGGAACAGTATGAGCGTTTTGTAACGCAACCGTCCACTAAAAAAAGATTTTCCAGAGTTCTAATTTTAAAAGGCTGATATAGGATAAAATATCAGTTTTCTAATTTTTGTTATTTTAACTAAATATTAGGAAATATAAATTAAATATCTAAAAATTAATTTCAGGAATTTTCGATGTTTTACTTTCTAATGGTTGAAAAGCGGTGCGTTGTCCTAAATGAGAGGCACATTAATAATTTTCTGTTTGTGTTTGTTAAAGAAAGAAACTTGAAAATCTGACAGAATGTTGCATTTGTATAGTCAAGGTTCACGACAAATGGATTTTTCGAAATTCAGATCTTAAATGGTGGTTTAGGGTAAAATACGATTTTTCGAAGTTTCACTATTTTCACTGTCTATATTATCATCTCAGTTAATGTATGTAAATGTTGGTAATTCTTATATCTAAAAACAGGTTTTTGGGTTATAAGGGGTCGATATGTTTTTTAGGTCTGTCATCAGCGTCAACGACTTCTTTCGTTACGTTTCAAGAACTGAGTGTGCAGTAGTGCACCTCGAGTGCAAAAATGTTGTTCTATTTGACAGAGAAGTTGCACCAGTGTGAGTCATGGTTGTTCCATTTGTCCATTGAGACGCACTCCCCGCGCACCGAGAACAACCGCGGACTTGCTCTGAAAAGTTTTCTCAATGGAGAGACTGCACTGGTCGTTGTTGAGGTTAGGTGTACCTCTGGATAACGCATCCATGATGGATGCTATGAGTTTATTGCAAATATTATCTTCGTCTGAAAGCTCCTCAGATCCAAGAGCAAGAGTTGTACATCTCCATAAGAGAAAGAATTATTAAGATGATTTATTTCGTTTTGTTAATCCGATAATATTCTAATGATGAACAGATAATATTTGCATTATATGCACATGAATTAGTAAAGGCCATTCGTTAATGCAGTAGTAGTTGTTTATTATTATTATTATTAAATTATTGCTGTTTCGTCAACATTTGTGACTAACAAAAATCATGCCCGAATCGTGCTGCGAAGATGCTCCATTTACTTGCGATACTCGCCCGATGGAGTTGGAAACTTGCGCGGAGCATTGTCGTGTTTGTCCGATTCTAGTGCACACTCGCAGCAGTAAATGGAAAACGCTATAAGACTTCCTTGTAAAGCCAAGCAGGGTCGGTTAATCTTGAATAACTATCCAATAGAAATAGATAAGCATTAAACTGCCAACGACGAATCTTACAAATATTTTAAAAAATGATGTACATGTTCTAACATAATGTTTTATACTTTAAGAAACGAGATGAGATATAGGAAAGATAAATGGGATTTAGATTTCCTGGGTACAGTCTTCCCATACACATTCTGTCTAGGGGGTGTACGCACTTCTCTACCGCTATTGAAAACATTTCACACTTCAGGGGTCGTCCACAAATGAGTATTTTTCTGTTCATAAGTTCTTATCTCCCACACGATAGATATCTTCTGTGAATACAAAATTGCACATAAATGTTATAAAATTATTATCAATAAAAATCTATTCATACATTTTATGACACTAGAAAAGTATGAAAACATTTACCAACATATGAATTTAACATGGAATCGAAATTATTATGCGCTCAATTTTGCAATTCGTTCACGAACCTTTGTTTATATTACTTTTATAATATTTTTGAGGCGTTTATAATGACCGTCATGAAATTCAATTTGCACAAATTAACTTAGATTGTTTAACTACATCTACCTTCAATTGTAATAGATCTGCCGATATCTAATCTCTTAATTTAAATTTAATTTATAATATGCTGATCAAATTAAAACGTAATCAAGAAGTGCGGTTCAACTCTTTAAAAGGACTTGAGAGTATTGAATGCATTTATGCTGAACAGTAATCATTTTTGTTAAAAAATAACCAGTCTGGTATGACATCGGATCGGGAACAGCATCCCTGCACTGTAAGTATAACAGTGTGATCCGTCTCCCACAGTAGGTTCTTATATTTCAAAGCAACATCTTCTCTGCACGTAAGTATCACTCAAGAAATATTTCTAAAATTATTAATTTCTCAAAAATTCATTAGTTTCACACATATATTCTTCTTGTGAATCATTCGAAGTATTAGGAAAAATGTAGATGTAATAGCCCTTTTTGAAAAGGTAAACAGATTCTTCTCTGATATGACTATTATTATTAAAGTTGATCATAATTTTTAATAATGTTTAATTTTATTAATTATTGTATTAAGCACGATCAGACATATTTAACTGCATAATTAGTACGCCTAATTATACTGACGTCAGCGAAAATGCTTTAATAATTTTTTGCAACTAATTAAATGCTCGTGGAGAAATGCACAATATATAACTCCTTTGCTAGCGAATACTAGTCTCGAATTCTCAGACTACGATAAACCTTACCTAAGTTAACACGATGCTCATTGATCATACGGCGACTAATGATTATGATATATATTAGATTCTCTCAAACACAATTATCTATTTGTTTATTCTTAATTTATAGAAAATTCAACTATTAGATTATTCTTAGCTTTCGTTCTGATTGCTCTGTTCCCCATAGTTTGACGAAAATACTTCCAAAATATTCCCTTTACGAATAAATACATTTTTTATTCGCTCGGATACACCTTATGTTGCAAGGAAGGTAACTAGATAAATAATGAGTCATTTGTATGAAAAAAAAAGTTTATTAGCGAAAAAAAATCATTTAATGGATGTTGACAATGGCAGGAACACCCAAGGCGTTGTACGTGACGGCGGAGGGGGCGACCACTGCAGGAGCGTGGACGGCGTGGACGCCGTGAACGGCGTGAACGCCATGGACGGCGTGGACGCCATGGACGGCGTGGACGGCAGGGACGACGGCAGGGGCGGCGACCACAGGAGCAATCGCAGGAGCGGTGTATGCTACTGCGCGCACAGGAACAGGGACAGGACGCACGCGGAGCTCAGGCTGCTGCACGGCAATGGGTTGACGCACTACTGTCACCTGTAAAAAGATACAAGACGTCACAAAGACTGTATACATAGCCGTTCTTACTTTGCACGTGGATTGTCGTTGTCAACCCAGTTTTAGCTAAAAATACGTCGCACTTCTAGCTGTCCTCGGTAGACTCACTCCTGGGTACTATATGCCGACTCGCAGCTCTAAACATTGAGATTTCCGAAGATCGAGTAGGCGGTTTTTACTTGAAGCACCGGTCGAATGCTTCGGAATGGATATCTGCCGCCCACTTATTGTTTGAAGACGTCACCAGTTTCCTCCCCCTACACCGGAAGCTGTTTTTTTTTGTGCTGTTGACGGAAATATTGCCCCGCGAAGGGAGGTAGAGATAGTGCAGCGTTGTAAGATTGTCAAAACCCCGAGTGCAAAGTTAGAACAGTTTTACAACAGTAACTACTGTAGATTGCGAAAGTTAAGTCAGCGTTGCTTCATTCTATGGCGAACATTTTCTATGGACAGTTAGAGAAAAGTGAACAATGCGTGAAATTTCAGTTACTGTGATGTAAGTGAAATATTAAAAAGTGAGCGAAAACTGTTAGTGCGTACACGAGTGTGAACGAACATTTTATTTACACTCCAGGAACTGTTATTTCACGGTACCCTCACACTCCATGAAAAATTTTCGCCAAGGTACATAGAACTACTCGAAGAATTTTCAAAATTGAAACACCATCAATATTGATTGCCATTCCAGCAAAGTCAGGTGACGAGTAAGTAGTACATTAATATAAAAATTAATCATTCATATATTTTAGTTTCACCTTTACAATTATTGGGAACTATTTAGAAAAAATTCCCCAATAAATCACATGAGTATATCTAAACGATGATTTTTTGGAATTATATCATAAAAAAAAATCTAGCGAAGGGTTCTCGATGAAGTCATTCATTCGTTCTAATCACACGAATATTTTTACTATACCTACAAATGAGTGAAATCAAGAAAAACAGCTGCAGGAGAAAAGTATCCTTCGGAAGAAAACGCATACAGATTATAAACTTGATCATAGTTTATTTATTCATCAAGTAATTTTAAGACGATTAAAGTTAGTAAGGGTTCGTTTTGGCGAATTCCCACGATTTTCTTTTCTTTTTTTAAATTTACACATTACTTATCAAATCTACAAAGTTCCGTAAAATTTGTTTTTTATCAAATACTCTTCCAGTATTTTTACGAGACAATAATGTATGAGAGTGTAGACAAAATGTATTCCTGAGTGATTACTCGTGAGCTAGGTTTGCACGAGAATCAAATATACCTCACAATAGTAAAAAGCCTGTTATTGAACATTACCTGTGCGGGGGCGGTCTGCACTCGCGGCAAGAGAGGAGCAGCGGCGACGGGGGCGGCAGCCAAGGCGATGGGGGCGGCGACGGCGGCAGGCGCAATCACGCCAGCCGAAGCGCCAGCCACCAGAGCGCAGCAGAGAACGACCTACGGAAGACAGAGAATTGATTTCGTTGTTGATTTTATTCAGGATGTTCGATGGGAAGAAAAGACAAAATATGGTGTCAACCTGACCCTTGTCTAGTGAAATTCTGACCGGACATGACCATTTTGGAACATATTTAAAGAGTTTTGGTAAAAGAGAAGATTACATCTGTGAGTGGTTGAAAGACAGGAGCACTTTAGACCATATGTTATGGGATGTAATTTTTATGGGAGAAAAGGGCAAAATCTATGAAGAAAATAAAGGGGAAAATGATATATTTCCAACAAAAAAAGTTCCTTAATAGGGAGAAGAGAAATGTACACGATTTTTCTCAGTATGTTAATGAGGAATGATGTATAAGAGATGCATTATAGCGGATGAGAGCGCTCGAATAACGCATGGTGACTTAACAAATGGGTAAACAGTTTAATGAGAACTCGATAATGACTCTGTTGAAGACGGGGACAAACAAATGTGTGTTGATTTGTTGTGTTAATTTGTTGTAAATTTTTGCTAAAACGTAATGTTTCAAAATCTGATATAAATGATATAAAAATGAAAGGGGCAATAACCAACATGACCAAACACAAACTTCAGAAAAATTTTCATCTACGGTTAGCTTAGCATCTTATCACTACAAAATATTGTAAATTTACCATTTTGTAACAAATTAACAACGCAAAATAAACTATTGAACAACTTTTAAATATTTTAAGAACAAACCATACATCTATGTTTGACGAGAAGTCCTCCCCACCCCCCCCAAAAAAAATTGTCACGGGTCAGAACGACTTTTGTTTGTGGTAGTGTTGGTCCGGTGAATGGAGAATCGACAGCTCCCTTCTGTGCGTAGTAAAGTACGAACATGTATAGTAATCCCGGTTTATTTGACGTTTTCAATCTATCAATATTTTCCTCTTTTTATCTTCCCTCTATATGAGACAAAAGATTGATGTATTATTGCAGTCAGAATGTTACATTATTACGTTATTCTTTATCTCTGAAGGTATGAATAGCATGAAATGTATCAAGAGATATAGGAAACGTACGATATTGAAATGCGTTAAAATAATAATATTTAAACGTTCCACACCAATGCCTATTTTTTTACTTGTAGTCTCTTTTGTATTAATGATCCTACCCAAAAAATGCTTCGGGAAGAATATGATTCATGTTAAATAATCCTGAAAACTGACAGTGTTATTCCTGTTAAGATATTTCTTCGATAAATAATGACTTCACAAAATACCCAAGAGACACAGAAAAATCAACAAATAAAAAATTCACAAAAACTCTCTACGAATTAGGGGAAACAAAAGTTGCCAAAAATAAGAGGAAATTATATTAAAATGAATTAAACATCTGTTGTGTCATCAGCAGAAAACACGATTCCCATTAGAATCGTTTTATTTTCTAATTTAACTTGTCTGATAAAGTATCAATGTGGATATCGAATAGATTTTGTGAACCTTAACTTCCTATAAAATTCTGTTTTTAGATTGTTATTTTATAAAATGACAAAATATTCCAAGCATTGCAAAACAAAAAACTTAAAGCACAAGAAATCATTTTTTTAATATTTAAGATATATGAGAAAGCAATAATTTTTGTCTACAAAAGGAAAAGATGTTCAATTTCCTCTTTCCATCTTTTTTATTTGCCATTCTCTTACTAAGAGCCATATCAAGATTTAACGATACGTATATCCACGAAGATGGAATTTCAAATATATTAATTTGAATTGACTTTATCTTAAATTATTAGTGAAGAACATTATCCTCATACTTTTTTCGTAGACCATATCACTTCTTCAAATCTTCGCCGTCTAGTTCCTAAAAACTTCACATTCAGAATACATCCACACAATAGATACTACAACATTTTCAAACTCTAGTAACATAAAAATTAAGAAAATGAAATGAACAATAAGCTAAGCGCATGTAGATCTAGAATCCAACATAGAATGTGTTTGCTTACCAGAGAGTACATGATGATGGGTTTCAACTCGTTAACCTTGCGACTTGTGAGCGAGTGATGTTCGCCCTCTGCCAACACCTTTTATACGCGAGATTCCGTATCCCTTACCCCTCGCTTTCATGATCGTTGTTTCTGCCGGATTCGGCTCCGGAATAACGGGTCTGCGATGACGCTCGAACCCCACGCTGCCTGCCACCACAGACTCTCCCCCCCCCCTCTTCACCACAAATCTCTTCGGGTTTACTCTCGTTCCAACGGAGGTCGGATTACATGTACTTCGTATTTGAATATCTGAAACTCCTTGTGTCTAACCATCGTCTTTGTTTTAGTAATTTACAAGATTATTTTCCCGTCTCCGCTCGGGACATGTTATACATGTTATATATAAAGGATAATTAAAAAGCGTGTTAACAAATACTCATGTTAACAAGTCCTCCACAAGTCGGCAATTTTGGGTGTCATGAGAGAAGAAATATTTATAAAACTTTGGAATGCTGACCAATTATTTAGGTTGAGAAGAAACTTATTTCCGAGTTAAGGGTTTAAAAAACATTTTAATGAAAGTCTATTAGGGCAGTTAGCAGCTCCCGCGTTACCAACGAAGAAGAGATGAGTAAATATTAAAAAAATATTGGGAAAATTTTATGAAAAACTTTACTTGAGGGTCCCATGACTTTTGCACGTTTCTGCTTTTTACTAAGTGCCATAATAGTGATCTTTGATGTCCTTCATACTTGAAAATGCGCTCTCATTTAGCAGAACGAAAAAGAAATGAGAGTCATAATGCTTCATTGTCCAAATTTTTATGTGTGAATTTTCTCTTGACCTAATCGTTTTCATAATTTGATTTTTTAGGAGTTTGTCGAAAAATAATTATATCTGCACCACACGTTTAAAACCATCGAGCCATTCATAATACATTAACTAGTCAAACCGCTACGCGGGTGCGTTTTTCGTGTTATTCTGTTGACCATTCGTTATAACTAAGTATAGGCAAAATGAGTACGTACACATACAAAAATTGTAATGATTAGTCGGTAAGAGACATCAAAAATCTAAAAAAAAAAATTAATTTCATCCTAAATTACCATTTAAAATCGATTTCGACAATTCCTTTTCTTCTGAGTCTCTCCAATAAAAATCCCGTCAATCCTTCAAGTTCCTTTAATAGTTTTCTCCGGACGTTGATGAATGAGTGACTCAGGAAAATGCCGCTTATATGAAGGTATAAAAATAATTTCATTTCATTTTATTACGATTTCACATTTTACCTTAGCACGAGTATTTTTTCAGTTACACTACATCTAGAAAACTAAATATATTTTTGTTTAAAATAATACATTATATTTTAATGGTATTACCATTTACAACCATTCATTCAAAATTATAATTAATTTGTTCTACCATTTCGATGTTTACTAAAACGCCTCACGAAGTCACAAATCTGTTGACGAAACGTTGTGCTTTTACAATTAAAAAGCACATTAAATCTAAAAAAATGCCGTCTTTCTTCATTTATTAAAAAAAAGTAGCTAATGACATTAAGTTTTTGAAATAGCGTAATTTAATTTATAAAAAAGGAAGATAATCCATAAGTAGAAAAATATATATTTAGTCCAGTCTTATTGTATAATACCTAGAGCACTATTCAGTTTCCTCAATTAAAATTGAAATAAAATGTTTTATCATTATTATTATTTCTGAAATATCCTCGACTACCGTCACCTGGAGTTAATTTTGTCGTTTCTTTTCAGGGAAACTTTCAATAAATTAGAGTACTTCCTTTGCGAAGCTTATTTTAGGTGGGGTAAGAGGATCAGAGATCCATACTTTCCAGATTTATGAACATATGAGGCTTAAAAATGGTTTTCGGAGATATCAAATTCGTATAGAAATTGATTTAATATTTTCTCTTTTTGCCATTCATTCGAAGCAAAAAATATTTAAAATATTAGCTTTATATCTCGCATTCCGTATTTTCAAATTGTCATGTTCATTTAACCACCCACATTCTGCGAGTTAGTCGTAGTCTTGATACAAATTTTCAATAATGGTAGTCTTGATAATAAGTGAGTCAGAACCTGAAGAATCAGGAGAGTTTGGGTACTTTAAAGAGCTTCTTTAGTGTTATAACTGGATCAGCATCCTTCGTTAAAAAGTGAAAAATACCTGGTCGTTGCGTTGCATACGTACCTATATCTGACAACAAGTCAGTCCCTCTCAATGTTTACAAATGCTAAATTGTTTATCACCTTTTTACCATAGAAGAAAAAGGGAAAAAGAATTGTCTGAGGTCATCTGGACGCTTGCCACATCGCAATCTGTTTTTAACCCCATTTAACACCGGAATAGGAATACATGCCATTTCCCATAACCTTATCGTGCAAAAGCAAACATTTTCACATCATTTTAAATCTAAATCAAAAGTACATATACGTATTCAAATATAATTCAAATCAATTCATTTTGTTTTAAATATTTATCACTTATTATCCATCACTTGAGATTATCGAAGTGTTTTGGCAAATCTCGTAGATACTGCCTTCCCTACAAATTCGAATATAAAAAATAAAACCTTAACATTCCAGTATTAACATTTGGCTATAATTTAGTACAATCTTAAAATATTGTATTGCCCCCAGCTCAGGCAACACCACCTAAACTACAATGCCTTATTGCTTATATGTCCCCGCACATAGGCCTTCGGACGTTAAGATCACTCAGCGACTATGTTAAATCAATAATAGTTTATTTATCGCAACCGAAGATTAATGACATTAATATATAAAGAATAGCATATCTGCGTCTATTGTAAATATAGGTGTTATTTTTTATACTTTTAATAACACTTTTTAAATTACATTTTAAAAAATCAAGAAAAAATTAAAATAAAAGCTTGAATAATTTATCCAGAAATATCTCAATAAAAACTGTAATGTCAGATATACTTTATCTCGCTTCTATAACCATGCCTTCTAGTGCTTTTGAAGCATTGCCTATTTCATATTCGATCTTCTTGGTAATTGTATAAAATTTAATTTTTTACTAGTCTCGATTGATAAAATGCTAATAATAGCACACAGAAAAACCGACTACGGTTATTATTACTAAAATAATTACGTTGCCTAGTGTTTAGTCGTGAGATCCTAATTTGTAGTATCCACATAAAGTTTCGTTTTCCCCTATTTCTTAATCAAATAGTAATATGAAAAAGTGATATTGTTGTGGTGACTATATCAAGTTACCTGATACGTACATAAGAGGAAGTCCCTTTCACTTGCGGGGTTCACATATCGGGGGTCCCTCGCTATCGATGTAGTAGCCATTACCTCACAAATAGCTGTACAATATGTTACTATTTATTCTGGTTGTGGTGTACACAATTAGGTACACGACATCCACATCGGTTTTTCAGTACATATTTTCAACTACACAAATACAGTATTTAGGGTAGTACTAGCGTAGGTAGAATTAAATCACTAAAATATCTTAAATCGGTATAAATAAATAGAGTAACATTGTAAATAAATAGAGTAACAATAGAAAAACATACGTCACCGGTCATATGAATGAAATATTTGCAATTATTATTGATGGTGAAATAAATAGCGTCTTATGGAGAAATCACTTATTTACAAACTAAGACCAACTTTTAAATCACGAAAGTGATGGAAGTTTACTTTGATTTGTAGTAAATTTTCCAAAGTATTTTTCTCATCACTTTTATCGATATGTCACCAGACATCTGAGAAAGATATTCACTTTTTCGGAGGTGAGATGCATAAATCACGAAACCGTTTCGCTCGGCCGCCATGTTCTTACATGCTCTTATGCATTTCAAACGAGTCAAGCGAATTCCTGAATATAGTTTATGCTGTATTATTAACTGATAGATAGAAATTAAAGCATGTATTTTCGTCTTTATTATTAATATTGTTGTGTTTTACAGCAATTAGAATAAATATAAAGAAAACAACTATAAATCTCAGTGATTTGACTAACTTCGAGTGCTGACCCCACCTTAAATATTGGAGGTCTAAATTCAATTTTGCCAACTACAATCATGTTAGTCTTGAAGCAATGACCAATTTGTCACAAAATGACCAAGAACACACAAACTTAATTCTTCCAGTGACTTAAAGACGGATTTCAAATTCTCTTTTCTTGATAATTAAACTATTTGAAATTGCTTCTCATCACTATCGATTTTCGCGAATAATTCGTCTTTTCTCGACACTCTCGCACAAAAAAATCGCTGATAAGTTAGGTGCAGCACCAATTATTTTTGTAGGAATTCTTTTCGAAGACGGAATCTGCAAAGAAGCTGAAATCTGTGGCCAGTTTCTTCTATGAACGTATGTTTCCTTTTTCTATAACTGGGATGAAAATAAAGATCATAAACCTGCAAAAATAGCATTTGTTATAGATAGTCTTTCATTTAAAAAATAATTTGTAAGAGTATTAAATATAAGAAATGCGCTCGATTTCATAAGTGAAGTACCTGGTATAATTAATGTTAAAATGAAAACTGAATTATAAACATATTGTGTTTTCATTGGAATATTTTCTTGCGGCGAAATCCTTCCGTCTTATTGCTGCTAACCATTTTTTGTTCATTATTGCTGATTTCCGTTTATGATATATTGAAAAGGAAGAAACGTATACCCGAGGTCCATATTTGAAATTTCCATTACACCCAGGCATGCAGCTCTTAAAAACCATAACAAACATTGAAATTTATGATTTCATAATTATGAAATTTAAGATCACAACACTAACACACGTCTATAAAACATTAAACAACACCCATTTCTCATCACAATACTTAATATACTTAATAATGCGTTCGCCATATTTCTACATTGTTATATCAGTACAAAAGCTTTGTAACTGAGGTAGCGTTGGCACAGGTTATACTCGTATGATGCTGTACCAGACACCACAAAATAAAGCAAGGTTTGGAGCTGAATTATTGTACTTAATATTAACATATATTTAAAGAAGTATCATCAGATTTGAGGAAAAATAGTGTATGTTGCAATTAATCCAATCTTTCGGACAGCTGATGAAAATCCCGTTCTGTGTCATCCACCAGATACGATGCCTAGCTACGTCATTACGCCTGTCTGCACCGTCGGATAAGCTCTTTGTCCCGAACGCAAAGCTTGTCTGAAAAGCGACTTCGAGGCCAAAGAGCCGGCAATACGACGCCTTTTCGAGGCCTATTAAGCTGGAACAACCATTATAACAATCAAATGAAACTAGCGTCAATATTTAGTGCTATTTAATGACTCATTAATTACCCAAAAATAAAATTTCTAACAATGTCATTTTTCTTAACGAGTAGTTAAGCGAACACAACCATTTAATAAGATCTTATAAAAAATAATTTATTAAGTTGATAATTATATATTTATTAATTACCACTTAATGAAACAAAAATAAAACCAAATTTTCTCAATAACAATTATGTAAACAAATTTTATTTCTATATCAATTAAAATAAAAAACTTACCCTCATCCTAAAAACGTGTCTGAATATTACAAAACAAAAGAATATTAACGCATTATATGATAAAAATTAAGTAATTAAAGAAATTGGTATAAACATTTATTTAAATAATTAATAACAGCACAAAATCGATAGTAAAAAGTTTTAAAATCTCACAATACGTTTTCAACAGAAATATGCACAAAAAATATCATGCATTTTAAAAAATAATTTGAAACTAACGTATATAATAATATATTATTTATTGTTTAAATTAGGAACTTTCTGAAATATCTTTTGTACAATATAAAAAAGTCCCAGTAAACAAGACTTCCTGACAATGAGGTGATATATTTACTAACACAATTCCAATGGAAATTTAACACATACAAGAACACATTTATATGATTCTCTCCTTCAACAACTAAGACATTTTGTAAAATAGTTTATAAATTTAAACAACTGCAATCATACCACAGTAGCTGAGATGCTGGGAAAAACTGTGACTGTTCAAACAGTTGCAGTACGAATTAGGTAGAAGATATCAATACAAAATTCATGCCAACAAAAACCAAATCATTAACTTTAAATTTGTTGTATTTTAAAGTTATTGTGTTTGCGTTAGAAAATGTATTGGTTCAAAGCTAATCATAACTTTAAATATTCTTTACACATCGTAATCTCAAAGACGACTTTAAATATTTCAACAATTTGTTAAATCAAAAACATAATTGTTGGTTAGGTTAATATTTCCTCCGTTATCAACTCAGAACATCACTCTAATAATTAAAGATATAATTAAACTATTACAATCATGCCACTGTAGCTGAGATGCAGAGAAAAATTATGCATATTCAATTTAAAAATCTGAACAGAAGGGTAATATATTTTGGATATTGAAAAATCACATTTTAAAAGAAACATTTCAGAAATGGTATATATCAATCTTCACCCTCATACCATCAATCTACCTACAGACACACCCATTTTCTCAAAATTTACAATTATATATTTTCATAAATATCATTTTTCTTAATGTTTCAGTTATGGATCACTTATTTTCAATCGTTTTTATACTTGGGCCTTTATACATCTGATTTTTGTAAACTTTTATTCCCTGCTGTTAATATGTGTTTGCATTTGCATGCCCTGTAACCTCTGTGGTCTGACTTGGTCTCCCTGTCTCGATGTTGCATCTTCATTGAGGTCATGGATATGGCATGATAACCGATACAAGAATATACAGGTGAATTAGGATTTTTAAATTATGTGTAGAAAATGTGATATTGTACCTAAGCTGTTATAAACACTTTCTTACTTCATTTTAGTTTTATTTGCATGTAAACGACATGGTTGTTGTTTGGTATCATTTTTCTCAGAAATTTGTACAGAATAGAATATTAAGTTAGTTTTTTGTCATTTACTTGCACGGTAAAATATAATTTGCAATAAGAAGTGTCTATCCGGTTTGTAAATTGTTTAAAAATTTTGAATGTCCTGTAATTGCGTTAAGTTTCTTTTCAAATCCCGGACAAGCGCCTAGGAGTTTTGCTAGTGTAACATGATATAGCAAAAAAAATTAATAGCTCAAAATAGGCGCTTTAAAAATCTACTTTATACTTTCAAAATAGGCAACAATTTAGTGGAATTTAAAAAAACAATAAAGTATCAATATCTTAACAGATTAAAAGCTATATATTTGAAGTTGTCAAATAATTATCTTCATATCACGATTTATATCAGCGGAAATCGCTGAGGATATAATTGATGTGAACGCTCCTATTGAATTATTCACGTTAACGACCTTATTCGCTCAACGTTCCGTCACGTTAGCGACTTATAGTGATACATGGTACACTATCCTATGTAAAGATTGCATAGCTCTTTACATATAGGACAGACAAAAAGAACTGAAAACAAGAATTCGAGAACACCAACGAAACTTCATCAATGCAAAATGCTATGTTATAACTAATTACTACATGGAATATGATTAATTGCTGGATTGGGAACACACCAGAATATAAGACAGGGGAAAAATTATTATAAACGCTACATGTCCGAAATGACATACATAAAAATGGGGAATTTGAACGTCCGTGGGGACACAGAAAATACCGGGTATTTATTTATCAATACTGTGATAATGTTGTGATTGGTTTCTGCTTATTTTTGTTCCATTGTTTTTATTTCTTTTTTGTTGTTAAATGTTATTTAATTTCATTTATGACTCGTCACTTGCATATTATACTATTTCTGTATCACCTGAAGAAGTCGCAAGTCAGTAACGAAACATCACGATTGAAATATATTTTTTAATTTGAAAAAGGTAGTTAAAGTTAATGATTTTATAATATATTATAATTACGAAAGTCATAAACATCACAACAGTTCTCATTCAATCATATGAATTTTCTCCTAAGAGTGTGTAATGAAGTACATGAGTAAAAATATTACCATGATCACATTTATGTTGTAAACTATAACCCTATATAAAATCCAGACATTTGAGTCAACATCCTCCACCTACACCAATTAAACTTCACCTATGATTCTCGATTTATTTCTTGAATATATAAGGTTAAAATTAGATCTAATTTTTAACCATATGTTTAGTTGTAACCTTCTTGATATTGTCTACATTGTCGAGATGAATTGGGAATTTGATCCAATCGGTATGTTTTTTATTATGTTACCTGAACGCGCAATTGATTATAATTTAACCGAACATCGTATCATAACCTTTAATTGGGTTGTCGACTTTGACACACTTAACTTTTTCACGGAAGAAGAGACTTCGCAAAATTTGTCCTCCAGAGCAAAGTTCAGCTGCAGATATACAGTTTGAACTTCAAAGATGAACAACTAGTCATTCGATGTTATTTTAGACCCTAAACATCAGAAAGCGGCGACACCATCATTCGCGAGGTCATGAAAGTTTATATTTCCAGGATACGAAGTCAATGTAGAATACATTGTAACAAATATTGCTAATTTCCTAAATGTTAGATCTATCGTGTCCAATAATCGATATTAATACAAGTTAATACAATTGGACACAGTGTGTCAAAAAAAATTTTACATAGAAATAAGGTTACTGTCAACCGAAAAAAAAAATTTTCGGGGAGGCTTTCGACAACTTATGTTGTCATCTTCAGTCGCCTACAATCTACGAGTAGGAATATGTGTAGCTACAGGTAAAATGATCTTAATGGTAATAATAATACAAAAATATATAATACAAATGAGTAGTATGTTCCAGTAAGAGTAGTATGTATAAATATATTATAGAGAAATAGTATGTTGTAGTTAATAATATTCATAAGCTTTAATATTAATTGGTTTCAGATATTTAAAAGTTTTGTGAATAGTTGTAAGAGCTTGTTTGGAAAAATTAATGATTTTTAAATTAAAAATGGTGAACATTTCGCAATGAGAAAAATTTTTGTAAGCCGAGCGTCTTACCTTCTCTGCCCTGGAGGTGTGTGTGTGGAATGCGAGGATCTGGTCGTCTCTGTGTCTTAAGAACGTGGGACGGGACAAGGGTATGTGTGGGTGTGCGGGAGGGTTTCTGTCGGAAGATGAATGCTAAATGGATTCTAGGAGGAGGGTTGCTATTGGGGAGAAAGAGAAAAGTTTGTTTGTTCATTTAAAATGTGTGCGTGTTGGTTTATTGCTTTGTGAATGCGGAATGACTCTATTTATTTATTTTCTATAATATTTATTTTCTATTTTGTGTGCATCCGTGTCGAATGAGTGATTTGAATGTAACAGATTAGCAGCAAAAAAGAGAATTCTATTTTAAGCTAATAGAATACACTAAAACTCATGGAGATTTCATATTTTTACCTTGGGATCGCGAACGGTTATAAATAAATGTTGTGATTGTGCACACCTTTGAATCAAAGTCATTTCATTTTGCTCCAAAATCTAAATAGCGACCGGAGCTTCATATATTGGCACATTAATTTCATATAATTTCCGAAAAGAGCAGTTAAAATTTCAGTCTTGTAACACGTGTGGAGTCATACTTCAACTTACTTTTCGGAAGCAAATGAGGAACCACCCCATCAATTCCGATCAAAGAATCCAAAAGAAATTCTGAGAAAAGCTCAGACCGGATTTGGGCCCCAGAGAATAATGTACTCGTGTGTCTTGGTGCCGTTCCGGAGCTGGTTTTCGGAATATTTTTTTCTATTTAATTACTTAAGAGTTTATTTTATGCGACGTTAAAAGAAAGTTAATTTGAGAAACAAGTTGAATACACAAGAGACATGGGCCACGCGAGAGGAGTGAGTGTTTTTCTTTTCAATGCCATTTGATTTAGGCATGCGCTGCAATATAGTGAAAAATTGTGCGCCACTTTTTCTCACTACCAGCACACAAATGTATAAGTTTTAAGGATTCCAATATTACTTAAACATAGAAACTGATTATAATTTTATTTCGAGAGTCAAGAGAGCCTTATGAAATATAACTTGTGATGAATATTCACAATTCAAAAAAAGGAGTAAGGTTCGAAATAATACAGGCCCAAGTATAAATATATATTTTTAGGTTACAGAAATGGTGAAGTTATAATACTGAAAATTGACTCAAGAAGGCGACACAATGTACAACTTATCACATCAATTTTAAAAATATTTTGGGCGGGGGTGGAGGGGGGGCGCACGAGTCCCTTTTGTTGGGAAGTATCGGAAATTCAGCGTTCCGGCACTACTAAATTTGCCATGACACCACTGATACTCGTTTGTGCCAATCTCCGACGAGCTCGAGTGGTGACCAAGAAATGGAGGAGCTCTATCCTTGGCGAACCTGCAGAGCATTATGAATGACCCGCGATGAGACAGCTTGACCTTTGTTTGGATGTCAGCAAGAGATGGGGATTCATAAATTCGGCGCGTCATCGTGGAAACCCAAGTATGTCCCCAAGAATCAGAGTTAATCCAAAGAATTTCAAGAATGGATCTCGTCATCTACGTGGATAAGGCCTCGCGAAGTTTATTTACTTCGCATAAAAATTTCTAGTTTGCTTATGATAATACTCAAATCAAGTGCCTGTCACGATCAACAAGTTACGGACACCTGACATTTGATTGGCTAAATTCGGTTCCGAGTGTAAANTATATATATATATATATCATTGAATGTAAGTCCCGAATAACAAATGCGGAAAACAAAGAAAAAAATATCAGCAAAGGTATCTTAGTAAGTACAACATATTATTTTATACAATAATGATCCATAGAAGCGCTAAATGCTTCTTTTAAAAAATTCAATGTCTTTGAACTTTTCCCTAAAATCTAGACCGTAAATTCTATTGGAAATTGAGCAGCAATGAATTGATGTAAATGACGCTTCAGAATGAAACTGGAAATTTTCGTGTATTTCGATGGAGGTTTCAGAGCACAGTAAGGGACAGTGGTGTGAATCGAATCTATTAATCTCTGCTTTCCTGCTCATTTAATGACAGAAGATCCTTCCTTCCATTCCTCTCACAAATGGAATTATATTCCTTACTTTAAAGAACAATTACTCACACACGTACCATGAAGCACTATTTTTTTTTCTTTTTGAAACGTTTACTTTTTAATGCAAAAACTATTTCGTACTGAAAACTCCGAAACCAAGTGTTCTCCTGCAATTGGAATTTTATTTGCCCGGAGTTACATTGTGTATAAAAGACAAAAAAAATTGTACAAAGAGTGGAATTTGAGAGTTTAATCTTCTTCTAAGATAAATCATTTTCAAAATTTCGAGATGATTGGGTGACGAATAACAGATTTTTGCGGCACAAACTCAACATTGAGTCCATTTACCAAAGCAAAAATTGAAATTTTTATTAGATAATGAATGAGCAAGTAAACCGCAAGTAACAAATGTGGCCTTCTTGAGAGTAGCTCACACCTATAAAACACCTTAGGTCACTAACATCCAAATAAAAGCAAATACTATCTGTCGAAGACCGTTTATCCATCTCTCGAGGTAGGTGATTTTTCGGTCTTTTCATTTGCCTCTTCAAAATAAAATCTCATATAATTTGAAAACTTTCGTTTTCATTTATACTGTATAAATGTATCGTTATGTCACTCTTCTTCTAAGAAAAATCGGAAACTTCATTAAAATTCCTCATTACTCATGTGGCATGAGAACGAATTTTGACGAATAACCCAGTAGTGGTGTAACGGTTGGTGCTCTCGCCTACCACCTCGGGAGACGTTGGTTCAAACCTCGGATGATCCAATGCGCTCAGGTGCCTGAGGTTTACTCGGTGTTCTCCCGTTTACCGTTCTAATCATTTCCCCTTCACTTATTCAGTCGACAATACATCTGTTCGCACCCACTTCACTTCTAGTAAGTGCGCGATAAAAGAAATAATCAGTGCAATACTACCCCATGCAGCTTTCTCTTAATCAAACCATGCGAAATAAATAAAGAAATGCGTTAAATATACAGTTCTCGATAATGAAAATTTCCGGATTGGAAAGATAGTGTATATTTTATAATTCTTTCAACGTCGTACCATCTTATAATAAATCCTAGTTCAAAACTGGTTAAGAAATATGTGTAAAATATGAACGGAAAATACGGAGATAAAAAATTAAGTGAATTGCCAAAATCAAGTGAGTTTATCACTTGGTGAGGTAGCAGTTTGCTTGGTGTCAACTACATCTGCGTTGAGTCATAACTCGCTCAGTTTAAGGTACATGATGGTTGTCTGGGAATGTCGTTTGAACCTACATTCACATCTGACGCAAATGCAGTTTGCTTAAATCGTACACTTCAATAGTACAGGACAGAAATGTAAGGAATGTGAGAAGTCCTTCATGACATGGAAGAAACTTTTAAATGTCAAAATGAAGAGATGACTCGATTACATTCTCAATGGTGACATGAAGTGTTTTATAAGCGAGGAAAACTTGAATACATACAATTGCTGGAACGAAAAAGACACTTTCAGATAAGATACGCACAGGTATTGAGATAAACAATCATGATTAACTAATGTCTCGTCCTGATCTTTTATTAAAAGCTCTATTCTTTGGTAGCGCAACATAATAGAAATGCTTTTCCCCATCAAATGTTACTACCATTTTTGTTAGAAATGGCCACTCATGACAAAAATATTTAGGCATAATCATGAAAGATATAACATTGAAATTATTACATAATATTTCTTCATGACCGCAAATAATAATAATAATAAATTTATTGTCAAAAAACAGTACAAACTGCGTATGACCACGTGGAGGGGAAAAAAAACTAATTTACTCTCCGGAAGCAAGCAAGGGACCATCCCATCAATTCCGATCAAGGGCCCTAAGGCAGAGGCGGATATAACCGATAAATAACCGATTATAAAACCGAGAAATAACCGATTTCTTTCCGCAGTAAAATCAATATACTGAAACATTTCACATATACTGCTAAGTCGTGTTTAATTATAAGTATAACAGGTAATTTGCGTTAGTTCCAGTAAAGTATATTCGTCTTGTTTAATTCATATTATATTTCATCACAATCAGGAATGTTAAATCCTTTCAGGACCGTACATGAGATTATGTAGACCTACGAGTGTAAAACAGATGATACAAGTGTGTGAAAATCAAAAGAACTCCGAGAGGCGACATTCGCACATTGTATTCTGGTCGCCAATTACACGATGGTATTCTAAATTTCTACGTAATTTACATTGCTCTGGTATAGGAGACTATAATAACAAACGTATTTAAATATCTTCCTAGAAACTTAGATTTCATTTTTTCTTGTAATTGATTTCACACGAACAATGAAGAAACCAATCTCACAGATTGTAGAAGATTCAAATAAATATAATTGATGAGTCGATCATCTCTACCCAACGTCACGTCATGGCATGACTTGGAAGGTTCAATTATTTGTAGCCGAGAGGAATATGTCAATATCCAATAAGAGCTGAAAAGAATGAAGGTCTTTCCAAACTGAAGGTCAATGTGGGCGGCCACTTGTTTATGGCAAAAATCATTTTTTAATTATATCAAACGTCACTGTTAGGTGGGAGCTCTTGTTTTACTACCGCAATCCCTTTGTAAAATACCCTTTCATACTTACTTCGGGACAAATGCGTAGGAAAGCACGGTCAATGGAGGGGCGATATTCGAACACAGGTATATTCCGGGATGATGGAAGGAGGAGACGTTGGTTCATATGGATGTGGTCCATTGAATTCAACCTCACACACTTTTGTCGCTGTTCTGTGATGAGCGAAATAAATATTCTACTTAAAAAATAATTGATTTTACCATAATTTTTACATTCGTTGGAATTTGTATCTTTTAGTTTCCAGTGACCTCGATGACCCTGGCTAATCTATTAAGATAATATTTTTTTACGTGAGATGATCTATAGCCAAACGGATTTACTTCTACATTCCGTCAGTCTTTTTATTGCCTGTACGATTCCCTATGTCTGTCGGAAAACTTTGGATTCAAAAACTTGTGGTGAAACTTTGACTTTGTTGTTTAAATGTGTGTTAACTTTTTATCTTATCTAGGAACTTTTGCTGACATATTTTAATCCGCCTCTGCCTTAGGGCCCTTGATCGGAATTGATGGGATGGTCCCTTGCTTGCTTCCGGAGAGTAAATTAGCTTATTGTCCTCCACGTGGTCATACGCAGTCTGTACTGTTTTTTGACAATAAATTTATTATTATTATTATTATCAGGTTCCGTCTCGGGACTGAAATAGTGAGAGACGTGACGTCGGGAAAATGAGACTCAAAAGATGAAAAAGACGGAAAAAGAGATACAGATGAGTGAACAAGATCAGAAACTCACCTTATCTTAATAACATATAAAAATAGGATTTTGTTTTTACGTTAAATACCTATAATATTGGAAACTAAAAGGTTTGTAAACTTCGGATTATTTCCGTATAAAGCAAAAATATTAAACTTTAAATATTGATCATGTTTAATACGAAGCATTATTCAAAGAATTTATTGTCAAATGTTAAAGAAATATTAAAGAATTGTAATCCGGCTACCACGTCTGGCAGACACAGAAGAGAATGTGCCTTTTATACTCGTACAAATCTACTGTATAATTTACCAGTGCGGAATCACGCATTTTCACAGCATTACTCAACATTGTCGAAGTCGCGAACTATAGAGTTAGGATATCCTATGTCGCGAACAATAAAGGAATGACGTCTTCTGCACGTCGTAGAAAAGGGTCTAGATATGACGTCACAACGGCTCCCGTTATTTCGGTCCGAATACAAAAAGTTTCCATCACCGCTTGATATTCGAATTATGGCGTCAAGTAGTATCGATAGATCAACTCTCATCGATAGACATCCACCATGTACAGGGAAATCTATCAATCCGGTTCGATAGAACTCTTTCATCCGTAAGTGTTCATACATTAAATATGCAAAATACCTTCCTGTGATATACGTTTACTATTGTATTAGTTTATCGATTGGATTACATATTATTGTGTTCTATGTCTCAAGTTTTAAATAATTGATTACCCCTCTGATGGCTCAGGTGGTAGCGTTCTTGCTCTTCACCAAAACATCCCAGAAAAAATTGTAACTTTTCACATTAATGTCCCTTAGCTGTGACTCCTAAAAGCGAACCTCCTGCTGGCATCAATAACTAACTTTTACTATTACTAACTATTACTAACTATTTCTACTAACCCCTCCACGTGAGCCAAGTTGTTGGTAAACCCCTCCTTCCTCTATTCAACTCCTGCTATTACTATTACTAACCACATCTACTAACCTCTCCATGTGGACCAAGTTGTTGGTAAACCCAGCTAAGCGCCCCACCTTACTAACAATAGCCCCTACCATCCACCTCCTACCTCATATCACTCCATGTAGATAAGATTCAATAATATGCTACATTTCCCATTTACAAATACTACTATGCAAAGTGAAAAAAAATGCATGGAGTAAACTATTGCGAATATTTAAATTCTTGTTCTTTCATTTTGCACATTAATGTGCCAGATCATATTTTGTGACTACTGAAAAGCGAACCCTCCTTCCTCTATTCAACTCCTGCTATTACTATTACTAACCACATCTACTAACCTCTCCATGTGGACCAAGTTGTTGGTAAACCCAGCTAAGCGCCCCACCTTACTAACAATAGCCCCTACCATCCACCTCCTACCTCATATCACTCCATGTAGATAAGATTCAATAGTATGCTACATTTCCCATTTACAAATACTACAATGGAAAAAATTAGTTTCAATAGACTACCAAAAGATTCTATAGTTAGGAAGTGCCGGAATGCGAAGTACGCGTACCGCTAACTTCTCCCAGAAGCAAAGGCACTACATTCCGCCGCACTCTCGTCTTCGTAACACACCGCAGAGTCGGTGTTCGCTTGCGACGTCATCTTAGTCATTGGGTCTCCGCTCCGAGACTGTCGCTGCCGTCGCCGCAGGGCGTCGAGTTCCGCGTGTGTGACCTCGTATCAACACTCCCCCTCCTCGGTCGAGACGTAGCCTTGTCGCCTGCGCAAGGTCGTCGAGCGGACAGGTAGGCGCCCAGACTCACACGCTCCACTCCTTATATGTTCCATACAGGGTACAGCAGGGATATCCAAGAAAATAGGACACAAAGGGCACAGGGGCGCACCCAGGATTTATTTAACGGGGAGCTACTTCATCTTCCGTGGGGTGGTCCACTACCTCCAAGAACAGAATTTTCTCCTCCCGGACAAACGAAAGTGCAAAGCTCTCACCCCGTATAATTTACGTACTTTAATCCAAAGCTATTAAACAACTACCTTTAGAAGTATATGAAATGAGCTTCTTGTTGTTTTATTATGAAAGCAAAAATATAAAATCATGCAGGATTTTTATTCGTTTGTTCATTTAAAGTTACATTCTTTCATTCAGATTCCCGAAGTCATACGTAATGAACTTTTGATCTAAGAACCGGTCATTGTTTGTTTGAACTTTCGTGAATTTTGTATTTCGTACATCATAAATACATCAAGCAGGTAGAATACCTTCGACTCAAGATATGAATGAACCCAAATGCCATTATATATTATTTCATCGTTTACATTTTCGTGTAGTCTTCAGAATCGGAAGAAAGATAAACTTTTGCAGCGTCAGTTTCGTCTGCGCCGTCTCTGTCACAACCATTATCGCCAATTTACACGGTCCAGTCTTCGTTTGTGATACATTCCTTACAAAATGGCAATATTTCCAAAAATGTTGCATTTCACAACTGCCGACCACAAAATATCTCATTTCAATTCCAAACTAATATACGAACAAAAATTTATTTTCGTCTCGCAGAATTGGTCGCAAAATGAGCATTGAGGGAGAAGCGTTTAAGCCTCCCCCCCACCCACCCACCCCTGTTAGCTCATGAGTGAATATATTCCAAACCGAAATTGTATGTTTACTTGCGCACATTCCAAACCCATGACCAACAAGCAGATAACGTTTTTTATTGTGGTTTCCTCCAGTTTTTGTCTCAGGTACTACTTCTTAATGAGGATAGTTCTTCACGAGAACAGTTTAATGTATCTTTGACAATATTTTTTTTATGAAAGGTAAATATTTCGCAAGCTCAACACGTTAAATTTCACCCTTCTTTGAAAATCCACGTATACTTCTATCGTTTTATCCATTCATATGATGCGTAAAAATACATTAAGGGAATCCTCTCCAGATCCAGATGATATCCAATGGTTTTTTCTCGTTCTCTGCATAAATCAATTGTCATCAAAATATTTACTCGCGATATCCTCCTAAAAGGTCCATTGCAGTTTCTTGACGTTTCCTCGGGTGTACAACCCTCCAAAATCTAAACTAAAAAATACAGATTTTTGAAGAATAATTTATGCGAAAATTCCTCAATTCACGTGAGCGAAACTACGTGTACAGGTACTATTCATTAAACCGCGAACGTTTTGACATTATTTGTTGACATCATCAGACCTGTTTATCCAGGACACGATGGTTGAAAAGGCAATGCGTTTTATCAATATGATTGAAAAATCAATATCTTATCTCTCGAAATGGATATCCTCCGATCACACATTCCAAAGTACAACCATTAAAAAATTGCTCGGTAAAAAAGAGAAGAACATTTTAAAGCTTAAAATATTTTTTTATAAATCTCGAATAGTTACGATTAAATACCATATTTTCCGAATTATAAAACGATTTGATAATATTATCTATCTGTTAAATAACTTTTTTGTATTCTATAAAATACCAATCCGTTGGTATTCTATTTATATTATAACATGTATAGCTACCCATTTTTATTCTTATCTTAAAATTGTGCTGAAATGTTAAATCCACCTCTGCCTTGGAACCCTTGATCTGAATTGATGGGATGGTCCCGTACTTGCTTCCGGAGAGTAAATTTCTTTTTGTCCATCCACGTAGTAATATGCAGTTTGAAACAGCTTTTTTGACAATAAATTTATTATCATTTTCCTACAATAAATCGAAATTATTCTAAAGACAATATTAAATTCAATTTTTGTTTAATTTTCTTTTCAATTCTTTCCGAAAAAGATGCAATAAGAATCTCGTCGTACTCCCAAACCTTTGCTTGTTTGTCAATATGACTCCATTCGTGACAAAAATATAGATGTCATGAATCCTCACAGAATGTCGAAGAAAGGCTTCAGCGTTAGATACAATGTGAACAAGCAATTTCTCTCTTTCAGTTTGGTCATTCCTTCTTACATACGTACACTGATTTCAACGGGAATTCGAATCCATCTTAAAAAACCAAGGCCGAGAGCGAGAATAAACGGCTCTAAATAAGAACCTTGAGGAAAGTTGAGTCAATAAACGGTCCTCGTATGTCCAATCTCAACACACTAAATAGCTATTGTCTGCTTTCCTTTTTGTTCTCGATATAAACCCATAAAATAATCATAAATAATTATATTTTAGCTTATGACAATGTGGAATGTTATTTTCAAAGCCATTGTTCGGGCTTGTTCGGGCGCTATATCAAACACGCGTCCTCAAATTTCATAGATAATTATATGATGTAGCTTCTACGAACGTTTCATAACATATTATTGGACAGAAAAGTCTTAAATATTATAATAAAGGCCAAAGAATAAAAATTAAAAAGTAAGACTTAAAAAATCAATAGTTCTAGTTGGAGATTGTCTTGTATTTCCTTATTAACGGAATACTATGGCAGGAGTGCCCATAGGGGGAGGGGTCGTGACGCAAACTGCGTCATTGAATTTTTTTTTTTTTTTTAGGGGGGAGGCGAAAAATGGAAGTTTTGGGGAGTTTAGAATATTAAATAGCTAAATAATGAAATACTCATATTTAAAATAGCATACATCACAATAAAAACCATAACAATGTTATATTAATTTTAAATCTTAACAGACATTTTAACGTGATAATAATTTCAATTCATTTCCGACACTGATGAACACATTGTAAAAAGTCATGTCGTTGCTGAGATCGAGACCGCTGAATAAGCAAACACGAGCGTGGAATGCGGGTCGGGAGATTATCTCGTGTCTTACAAAATCCTGCTTTACTTATCGCATTCGCGTGATCCAAGAAGTGACGACAGATACCTGCCATTCTATCTTTCAATGGTAAGATTACACAACATCTAGAAAATAACGTTTCCTTGTTCTTTGTACTGAAGATTCATTGCATTTCCTCCAGTGTATGAGTTTACTGTGTGTGTACTAGGTCGGAGCTCAATTTTCTATCTCTTTTTTCCCATGTTTCGTCGTTCGGGGGTCTGCGTGTTTTTGTTATGGTGCTTTACCCGACTTGTGTGGAATTAATTAATTTTTACTGTGTTGACAAGGAGTGCTCCCCCCAAACCGTATACCTCCCCCCCCCCAATTTGTGAGACCCTTCTCCCCAAACAAATTACCCCACCTCATCGCTTTGACTCGCTTCCTAATCATAATCCAAACATTTAGAAATAATTTACAACTTTATCCATCTTATTTATACTAAATCCATATCATCACCCGAGTGCAAAATCAATGCACATGCTTTCTCATTCACTTTTAAGACCCTTATCCATATAGCACGCAAAACAAACTTTACAAAGAAAAAAGCAATCATTTTTATGCATTCTACATTGATGTGACAACAGTACTTTCATCTTCTCGGTTTAAAATAAAGAGAAAGGGATTGCTTGAAAATGGTTGTTTGGTATCATTTTTCTTGAAATTATGTACAGAATCCAAAATTAAACTAATTTATTTTTCTAGCGCGGTAAAAAAAATTTATATCAAGCATGATACAGTAAGTGAATCATTCCGAACCCGAAGGTCAAGGATGTTACTGTGCAATAGTTGATGTGTCAGGAAGCATCTCTGGATCAAGATATCTCGGACCGAAGAAGGGGTGATAGAGTGAGGGAGTTAGCCAACCGCCTTCCGATATTTTACAGGTTTCTCAAGCTGATACCTCCGTCGTCTCGGCTTGGTACATCTGCACTACTCAATAATTTTGAAGTAACTTCATATAGTGAATGAATGAGATCCATGCGAATTGAAAATGAGATAATGATTCGGCTGAGATATAATTTTCCAACTTCTATGCCAAATCTTTTTTAAATTGAACCGCTTTTGATTATGTCTTCCAAATTATACTTTCATGCAAATGATACGTAATAGGAAGATCAAAGATAAAAAAATTTCAGAACGTCCATCGACAACAAACATACGCTACGCTAAAAAAGAAATATGAAATTGACTCATCCGTATAGCCAGCGATTTTTGTCCCGGACAGACAAGTTAAAAAAGCTGCCGCATACAAAATAAAGTGAATGTGACTGCTTGAAAATAGCTGTTGGTACCGGGACGTTCTTTGGTTTGGGAACGAAGAAGTGGTGACAGTGAGGGACTTTGCCAAAGATATGTTTAAAATTTAAAAATTAATATAATAATCAAAATAACTAAAGTGAAGTGCAACGGTAGTCTGAGTAAGCATCAGGCGTTGCTGCGTGCGGTTTAAGGTAAGAACAGAGGTGGAAAAAAATTGTCGTTTCTCGAATTGTACATTATAGTATCTTCTTTAATATAACTTTAGTTAACGAAAATTTGCTGTCGCGCACAACTACACTCGTTACAAATTATACATTTTTCTTAAGGACTTACCCGGCCAAAGTTTTATAAAATCGAGTGACAAACCCCCCAGAGGACTTACATCTAGTAAGTACGTGTTTGGCGAACACGGGGCCCCGAGCTGAGTCTGGCATTACTTCCACTTACTTGTGCCAAGCTCCTTCTTTTTTCTTTTCTGACCTTCCTTGGTCACCTCTTGTTCTTTTCGATCCCGACGCTATTAGGGCTAGGGTATCATTCATTTTCCTCTTTCTTCTTTTTTTAAAAATGTTTTTGGTAAAGTCGTGAGATATGTTGGAATTTGTGTTTTGAGTTGTAATGCAGGAGGGTTTGTAGTAGGTATGGCTGAGTCTTTCGGCGAGTCCCAAACGCGGGGAGAGTCATGTTGGCTCCCCCTAGTGCGTAACTGCATTTTCCCTACCTGTGCAAGTTTTAAGGGCTCTAATGACCTCGCTGTTGATGAGCCCTAAAGCCCCAAAAAAAAAAAAAAAAATCGAGTGACAAATCTGCAAATTGTCTCATCTTCTTTCTTTTTGTGTCTTATATGTCAAGTAGGGGACATGTATTTAAGATGTTTATCCAGTGAAATATTCCGATGAAACGTAAGAAACATCGAAATCTTATTTCGGCGCATATGAATCTGAATATATGTGGAATCTGAGTATGTCCATGTCCCCAGCACCCCCCTAACGCGAAACCAAAAAAGAATTATACAGGATTTTTGTACAGATTTTGTACAATTTTGTATACAAGCAAACTTGATATTTGTACAAGTCGCGGTCATTAGTTATTAACAACCGAAAAAGGGGGGATGGGGAAATATTTCTCCAGCGCCCCCTCCCCCAACAAGAATCCAAAAATTGAACACTGCTATCGTATTCTTTAATTTTTTTACAACAAATGAAAATGTTGTTAAACTATTGTTTATAACAAATAAAAACGAATATTGTTAATAAAAAGACTGAGGAAAAAACACCAGCCCGTCCCCTCCCCAGACACGGTTTCAATAACTGATCAGTTTTATTATATAGTAATATTAACTGTAGTAAACTTTGAAGCGCGATAGCTCCAACCGCATAATAATTTTAAAAAATTACACGTATTAGAAAAGAGATTAAAAGAAATGCAAAAAATATCATCGTACGTTCAGCATCGTCAAACACATTGAAAAATAAACGTAAATCCAAAGATGCAAAAATCATGGTGATAATTTCTTGAATAATATACATTATATAATTTTGTATTGCAGATTCCGTTTTACTACAGAATTCTTATAACGTAATTTAGTTTTCATGTCGTGATTAATGAATAAACATACAGTCTGTGAAAATATCCAAATAACGAGTTAAATCACGAGTTTCGTCGAACTCTAGCTGAAATTAATATTTAACTAGCAGAATTTTCTCTTAGACTACAAAACAAAATTTTAATTTTACAATAGAAAAGGAAAATGTTCCAGACCTTTGTATATTTACATGCATAAAGTCTACGACAAATAATGAATACCATGTCACTTCGCTTGCAATACTTCGTTTTCAAGGACAGGAAAACACGTTTTAGTTTCGTCAGTCGAAATCCGTGTACCAACTGTAAAATTCACTTTTAGAAGTATTTCAGTTTGAATGACAAAGATAACACTATTCGTCTCTGGCCCGTGCTATACTTATTTAAATACGCTTATATTATGACAGTTGAATCAGTTGGCAGAGTTATATGCAAATATCAATTTCTACCATGATCAAACATTTTCAAATGTAGTCGATATGGGTGGTTCCTCAGTCAATAAGGAACCACAGGGAAGTTCTTTTTCAAGTTCTTTTTTGTGAAAAGTAGTAACAACTACTTCATATCATATATATTGGCAAAAACTGTGTTTATAATAGTCTGTTAGTGTATATTAACATATTTCCATGGACGTATTTATACAATTTATACAAATTTATACAAAAATGATTTTTTGTAAATTTTAATTTTTTAAAAATACCATTTTAATTTACTTAAAAAGATATAAAATTATATAAATAAAGTAAAGAAGAGAAAAGTTAGAGTTTCAGTATTTTTATTATTTATTTATTAAAACATGTTGATCTAGGAGTTAATCTGATTCTTCGGAACTCAGCACATCATCTTCATTCATGATCTATAGATTGATGGATACTGTAGATTGTATTGAGGGATAGCTGATATTGTTCGATGACGCGAAAACTGTCTATTAGCGTGTATAAGGGAAAAATATGATCCATGATGAAGGATTTCAGTACTTACCCCGGGCAATTATTGCCCAATCACCAAAGAAAAAAAATATCCAGCTCTCTCGTTACACAATATTCAAATATTATTTAAAATGTTCATTTCAGAAAAGAGAATTTCATATAATAACCAAACATAATAATAACTTCATAATGATTTCATATAATAATCAAAATAATAATTCATCTCAAAGCACTACAAACCTTCATATCGATAGTTATTGTTTTGAGGGAAAAGTAAATTAGGTAAAAAAGGTTTTAGAATATTGCTGCATGGTTCAATGTTTATTTGCATTTGGGGTACAGCGCCACGAAAATGCCCAGTAGAACAATGGCATTGCGGGAAACTTGGGAATCGCTGAAATAAGGTAAGAATATTACATACCAATACTAGCAAAACCATTTATATTATTGAAAAACAAGATGTCAATACAAAATATCAATGACGATTTCATAAAGAATCCATGCTAGAGATGTGACGTTCGTGAACGAACGATTCCAAAGGAACGAGTTCTTTCAGTGTTCACTCCAATCGTTCCTTTCGTTGAACGTTCCTTTCGTTCTTCGTTTATTTAAATATTAAAATTTTTCGCTACCTTCAGTTATTCCAGAAAATTGAGTGATATTGCAAAAAATATCTGTTTAATAACAGCCAAGCCTCTTTTATAGACTACATCAGAATACACAAATAGTTAACACAGCAACGTAATAACAAAATATGAAATAACGTTTACATATTGGAATATAAAAAACCTAAATACTTTTACGCTGGCAACTGAAAAACTGTCACAACAAATATTGTGTTCAGCCCATCTAAAGGTCATATGATATATTCAACAATACTGGATTCAATAAATCAATCAAAAAATTTTCATAAACACTGTTTTTGAGTTCTGTGATTTTTTATTATTTTTCAGAAAATGATCAGTATGTATTGTTTTATGCCCTCGAATAGATAATTCAACAATATTGTTATCTACGTAATCTCTATCCACCCAATCTTCCAATATAACCATTAATAGGTGACATAATTACATAATTCGTGGAGAACTGATCTTTCAGAACGTAAAAATCCTCCTCGACCATCGTTCGTACTCCGAACGCCGTTTACGAGTCGAGCCATCGTTCCTACTCCCTTCGCCGTTCCATAGACACTCCACACACACCTAACTTATTTATTTATATATATATATATATATATATATATATATATATATATATATATATATATATATATATATATATATATATATATATATA
>NNCF01132356.1:155699-250238 GCA_002313205.1 Laupala kohalensis | reverse complement strand
ATGTGAGCTGACTGCGAAAATCTAATATCTGAGCTGCGCGAAATGACTGATGCGAGCGATGTCAAAAAAAAGTCTCAGCGCTGTGAGCCGAGCGAAAAATCTAAGCTGACTGAAAAATCTAAGCAATGTCTGCGATGTGAGCTGAGCAATGTCAACCGCGTCGAAGCTACCAGCTACGAGCGTGAACGATGTTACTGATGTGAGCTGCACGAAAAAAATCCGTGAGCTATGAGCTGCGCGCAATGACTGATCTGAGCGCGTCTTCAAAAATGTGAGATGTGAGAGCGGAATTTCGTTTTCCATTCCTTAAATGGTCTTACTCCCCACTTCTATCTATTTTCCCACTTCCAGATCTTCCAAATTTTGAATTCCACGTGACCGAAACTTCCAATGCCAAAACGATTCCCCCTTCTTACGCCTAGATTCTGATTGGGAATTTTTTAAAGGACTTCGAATAATTTCTAACGATTTCTTGCAACGATTTTAACTCCCAACGATTTTAACTCCCAACGATTTTACGGACAAGTTGGTTCTTGTTTCCACCCTTCGCACATCTGGGGTTATTGCGGTCGGGTTGGGTCGCTTTCCCCACCCCCTCGCTAACTTGCTATTTCTAAAAAGCTGTAAATTTCCTTCGACACCAAAGAGCCGACAGTGGGTCTGCGCCATACCAGATGTAGGGGGCTGCCTTCGTCATCTTTCAACGGCCGACCTTTTAAATTTCTATTGAGTCGGAAGACTTTCCTTCCTCTCTTTTAAATTTCATTATTCCCGAACGAGGATGATTTTATTAACAATTAATTACGGAATTATTCAAATCTCACAACAGATCAGAACATACATATACAGATCCAACAGCCTTATGCGCCGGTTGTCCGGAGGGAAAATGATGAGCGATTTCTCTTTCTCTCTCGCACATCATCTTAATTGGGGAGCTCGATTCCTCTCACTGAGTCGCACTGAGTGCTCACTGCAGCTCACAAGTCGTTGCACGGTCCCTCCTCCCTTCCCCTCCATGCGGATGTGCAAGCGAGAGCGCGACTTCTCTCAGTATCTTGTCTCATGTTCTCAAGGACGATCTGCAGCAGAGACGGTTGGCTATATTTATCTTTAATTCTATGCGCCGTTTACGAGTTCGACCCATAGATTATATTAGGTACAGATGGATCACTCGTAGCAGCGCTCCACTAGTAAGGCGCCGAACTAACTAGCCCCCACCACCCGTTCAACTGGTTGCTCGCGTAGTGAGTTTTGACGTTGGCGGCAAGCACATGACCTTCATGTTGCGACTGCGACTAATTGAAGCTACTCGAGCTCTGCTTGGTGTTGATTTGTGGGTGTTTTAGTTCGACTCACGCATTTAGATTCGCTGGTTCTGAGTTTCCACTGCAGGTTAATTGTTTGCAGGCTGCTGCAGAACATGACAGCGTGTACTTGATTAAAATTATACGATGTAAAACGAGGAAAAGGGAGGGGTGTTGAGCGCAATTTTGACGATTGTTCTCGGTTTTCCCCGTGGCGTGCTGGGATGCATCTAAGGTAACCATTGGGCTTATGGGAGTGAACTATCTGTACCTTCTACAATCTGTTGTCCGACCATCGTTCCTACTCCCTACGCCGTTCACGAGTCTGGCCATCGTTCCTATTCCGAACGCCGTTCACGAGTACGACACAGTCCAATCGTTCCTTCGTGTCACTGTGCTATGTTGGTAGACTGGGTAAGGAAGTTCTTACAGTGGTTCCGAAGCAAAGTGGCATCTTTGACACAAATCGTTTAATAAAAAGATATTTAAAAAATCACTTTAAAATTAATGTGAACTCAAATCATTTCGTTTTATTCTTATATGGATATGACACAAGAATATGGGATACGTAACATCTCCATTTTCCCTCTCTTAACATAGTTCTGATTTGTAATAACCTTTATTCTAAATTATATGTCTCATATTATGACATAAATATATTACACGGCGCGAGAAAGTGAAATTCGTAACATCTTCCTCCCACCCCCCGCAATTGAGCTGTGCACTTTTTAGTATGGCCTCCGTTGATTGGTATTCTCCACTTCCGGTTAAAGGCGGCTCCACACATTCGCTATTCGGCGAACTCCGAGCAACCGAACAGCGAATCCCGAGCAACAGCGACTTACTCGTGGTATTTCCCGAGTATTCGCCTATTGGCGAGCGCACTGATCCAGACATGAGCAATTTGCCGAGCATGTGCTCTCTCTCTGGGAACGACGAATATTCGTGTTAGTGATAAGAGGTTATGGAGAGAGAATCTGAAGTAACCACACATTCTGCTGCGTATGTAGTTGTTTCTTGTGAAATGTTAAGTAAAGTAAATGGGTCTTATCTAATCTTAATTCAATCAATGAAATTAAATCATTAATAAGTTATTTTTTATTCCGTACGGATTTGGCTATAGTAATTGATTTTCTCCCATTTTAAGGATCTTACAATTATTATTGTTTTTATTAACACTAAAAGAATCAATACTGTATAACTATCTTCATTTGTGACTCCACAACATCCCATCTATTTATTTATTCAAAAATCATTCAATCATTTATTACATTTAAATGTAAATTTTTATTATTTATTTTTATAATAGTATTATTTTTTTTAATTTTCGCTAGCCTCACCCATACATGGATTATTATTCGATCGTGTACAGGAAATATATGCTAATACTACTAAAAATTAGATAATGCTAAAATAGCAATACTGTGAAACTTTAGGACGCTTAATAAAAAAATAAAGTTAACAGAAATGTTTGTAAAAAAAAAAGTTTCTCCATCACTACTTTATTACTTCCAATTTCTCTATTAGACCACTTATTACTTTGTACGATAAGGAGAAAAATTACACATAATTAGTTTTTTCAGCAATTACTTACTGTAAATATCTTGAAATCTACTCCTAAATATTCGTAATAATACTCGTATCGACTCTTATACTCGTATCGCGCTCCTTGGTATTCGTAAAAGCACGAATATGTGGACAGTACCACCAACAGGTCATTCGTGAATATGTGTCTCAAAAGACAGACATGCTGCGGGAAAAGACGAGTATCGATGTTCGTGATGCGACGAATAACAAGCAACCCATCCACACTAGTCGCTATTCAACGAGCAGTTGCTCGGAGTTCGCCGAATAGCGAATATGTGTAGCCTCCTTAATCCATGCCATTAAATTTTCATGCGATCGAAGTTCTCAACGCACAGTTGCTTCCTGACCGAAGGGATGATACTCTTCGAACATTTACCCCCTTTCTCGAAATTCGTAAACAAAAATTAAGTTCTGCCATTAGACGGGAATGTCCACTCTATTACTTTCCAAAGTGATTGCGAAAATAATAGTTTACATGAAAAAGATAGGGAATCGTTTGATGTATTTAAAGCCTACACCATTATTTTCGCTAATTTCTCCCCGCTGCGCCGTTTCAGCGCGAAAGGGTTGGCACTTCTACGTTGTAACTTCATTCTAAATCTGGCGTCACACGAATAGTGAAAGTGTCCCGCAACAAAACGGTCGACACATTGAACGCGTTTTTGAGAGGCACACGGATACAGATCGTCGTCCGTTTCTTTAAACGCTCAGTACGACGCATGCGCAGAGAGAACCACGGCGGATGCGCAGAGGAGACACCGCCAGGGTATGCCTTTTTCTAGGTATCTCCTCAGTGTAGATTTCGATCATTTCGATAATGTTCTGAGCACAAGCTCAGAAAAAAATATTTCTCAAAAATACCGCATTAATTGAATTCTTCATTATTAGTATTTAAATTTTTGTTCGTATTATAATAGTCGCTCCCCCAACAAAAATTTAACTCATCCATTACACCAATCAAAACTGTATACATTTAAAAAAGTCATGTTTGATAGAACCTATTTTTAATTATTTTACATTTATACACGCAAAATACTTTCAATTAAATTGACTAGTAAAACGATAAAATCTAACATAGGTCTACAATTATAAAAGTCTAATACACCAAAATACCTATTTTATAATGTAAATTTTCGCCTATTAATTTTCTTTACAACTCTTCTGTATTTTCAAAATCCGGAGTCAATGCCTCAGCAATCTCCAACCACGATGAACATATTTTTGATTTATTCTTGTAGCTGGAAATATTCCACAAAATAGATGGTTTTAAATTTCGTTGATCAACATTTCGCTCTCAATATGAAATTTTCGTACCATTTTCACTGAAATATATCAACTTGCATAACTCTCCAAGTGAAGAAAACTAACCACTAGAATGTTAACTGCGTCGCTATTGACTTTGGTTTTTCCCTTGCGACCCGGAGTGCAATGCCTTTTTCCTAGAGCACCCCTCCACTATTGGGTATTTCACTGTAATCCAGTTGGGTAGACGGCTGCAGGGTTTCGTAGTGAGCCAATATTATGTGCAATTTTTCATTGCGAATCAACAATCGATTTTTTTTTAATTGTAACGTACTTAAATGTCAATATATGCTAGAAATTCCAAAATAATTCAATTGATTAAAAAACGCGTTGATTTAGATTGTAATTATAAATGTTTTAATTTTAAAACGTTGAAGAAAATGTTTATAAAATATTCATCAAAATAATAATAGAATAAAATCAGAAGTACATAAACAATATTCCAAAGAAATGTTATTCTCAACGTAGGCCCTGTTGTGCTGAAATCTCAAAGCGCGTCTCGCTCGCAGCTCGGATGGTGCTCTTCAAAATTCTATAATATTTTTGCTATTACATATTATGAGCTACAACTTGGTGAAAAACTAACTTATGCTTTAATATGTAGGTAAAATCTCAAAACTTCCTCACTCAACTTTTTCAATTCAATTCACAAACTCGTAAAATCACACATAAAATGTTTAATAAATTACCACTCAGTTGGAAAATAAGTTACGAATTTCTAACTCATGTCGCTTTCACAATCAATAGTTGAAAACTATACTGATAAAATTTGGAAGGGTAATATCTATAAATGACTGAAGAATCGCGAGTTGAGCGAAAAAAAAAATACTTAAAATTAGTTTGCACATTTTCGGTTTCAAAGCCATTTTTTTTACCATGTTCCCCCAATTTTATACAAAAAAGTTCAGATTCAGCACATTTGAAATCAAAAAATTCGTGACTATTTCGCCAGTTATTACGACCATGATTTATTATTCCTAGTTCCCGCCCATGAAACTATCGCGCGTTTCGAGAGGAATGTCGCAGGTCAAAAAGTGTTGCACGCAAACCAAGAACTGAACGCACAGTAATATCGTCGCGCGTCACTCGTATGCCTGCGTCCGTTAAAAGCATAGAGCTTCTACGACGCACAGTAATGCGTCGCGCGACACTGCGACACTTTTGCTGTTCGTGTGACGCCAGCCTAAGGCAGCGCCTGAAGAATACATGGATGCGTCCTAACTTAAATATTTTTCGAAACAGAATTTATGGAGAGATGAAGTGCCCCTCTAATTTTGTTTCACAATGTGTAAGCTTCTGTGAAGTACCTCCTTAAATATTGTAGTAGTTTTATAATTTAAACAAATTTTCAAATACATTCTTTAAAAATTATAAATACCATTTTAATAACATGTATTCTTTGATTTAATTACAATTTAAAATCAAATGTGATGTATGCACTCATATGAAGCAAAATTGGAAAGAAAGAAAGACAATATTCAAAAATTGATAAGAATACTTTATTGCCATTCATTTAAATCTTGAATGGCATGTAAGTCCTATCATGAATCTTATTTTATATTAGACTTAATAAAATAAATTGAATGCTTCATTTAAGTTCCACAAAAAAATGTAAAAATAATTGAAAATTATTAGAAACTGAAAGAAAAACCAGTTAATGAGAAACAGATTCTTATAAATGAAGCATCATGTGAAAGAGCATCAATAAAAATACCATTTATAATTTTAATTTAAAAAGTCTACAAAAATTTGTTTAAATAATACAACAAAATATTTTAAATGGTATTTCACAGAATTTCATAGTATCACAGGAGAAATTAAAAATTAATTTTTTTCCACAAAATAGGTAAAAAAAGAAAAAATTAGGGCCAGATTTGACTAGGAATGTTACATCATGCCATCACAACAGAAAGAAGAAAGTACTACATTTTTCATTCTCTCATATTGCAGTACTATGTAATTACGTATTAATGAACATTTTATAAATATTTTAAGTTCTTTCATAAAACAAAGAAACCTGAAGTTTAAAAGGAAATAACTTTAACCATAAATAGACAAATAAATATTATTTATTAGGCAATGGTATAAGTGGAAATATTTCAGTTGATCTTTTATTTCACAACTTTCATATATCTTTTCAGAATAATAAAAGTGAAATTGTGTTCATTGCATAATTGTGCAATTTAATAAATTATACCTACCTTACACCTCCTTTAAATATTGCACAAGATGTAATCAAATTCATTGGACTAAACAAGTTAGTAAACAATTATTCAACGAACATTCTACACATTTTTCCTAAGAATGACTCAAAATAAATTACACGTTAAACACTACTTTAAGTACAATGCATACATACTTATCAAGAACAAACATTAAATGCATTTAAGTTCTTCTAGCAAAACATCTCATTAACAACTTCTAGCAAAACAAAACAACAAAAATATTAAAAATTATTTTGAAGTCTAAAAAACTAATTGTTACACTTAGAAAAAATAAAATGGACCTTTTTTGCTATTATGTAATACTTCAGATTGAGCCATCAACTCTTTTAACATAAGAATAATATCTTGACTAATATTCTTACAATTTTTCACACTTACACAGGTAAGATGTTTCATATTTTGAAGTAACACAGGAAAATATTTTCCAGTCAATAAGCAGTTGTCAAGAACAAGAGTTCGCAAAGTGGTACATCTCAAAATAAATGAGATCACATCATCAGTCAGAGATAAACAAGATGTCAGGTTAAGGTATTCCAATTTTAAGTCAGACACAATACGACCTACATGTTCATCAGTGAGACTTTCACATCCTTTCAAGTTTAAATGTTTTAATTTGTGACATTTAGATAGTTGAACAATGCAATCTTCTGTCAAATTGTCACACCAAGATAGTACTAGTAATTCTAAGTGACTGAATTTTAACATGTCTTCCAGTCCATTGACAGATTTGTCAAAACAACACCTTAGTATGAGTCTTTTTAAAGAAGGGCAACACTTGTGAATACTCTTAGCAACAGCTTCATTTAGATAACCGTAATAACTTAAGTCAAGTTCTTGTAATCGAGAAAATTTTCCTTTACGAAAGAAACTTTCCATTTTTACTGAACTAGTACTTCCTAAACCTAATAAACACAATGCTTTTAGATTAGATAATGAACCTATAGCTTTTAGTTCATCTTCAGACATACAATGGGTTCTACGAGCATGTAATGTCAAGATTTCCAACTTCGTACAGTCCCTCAAAGAACATATAGTATTCACAGATAAATTATTACAATTTAATAACAAAGCTTGAAGCTGATGTTTCTTTATTCGTAACAAGTAAGCCAAATCTGGATCGGAATGGTAAAAATGAACAAGATTTAAATATTCTAATCCTGTACAGCCGTCTGCTATTGGTTTCAATATATTCATTTCTTGACGGTGCTCACATCCATATATTGCAAGTCTCTTCAAGCTGTCACACTGGCCTAGTAATTTCATACATTGTTCACCATTGCTTTTATTTAAACCCAAACACAAAGATTCAATGTTGGGAAAGTGTTCAAGAAGTTTCTTCAAGAGAGGTGATGAAAGCATAGTGCTATTCCAGAACTCCAATTTTCGAATATCTTTGCAATGCACACACAAAGCATCAACAATTTCATAAATATTCGCTTCAGTTTCAGAAACAAATGATCTTAACATAGGAGCTTTCTCAAGTATATTAACAATATCACTATGTTCAGTTCTGGGATCAGGAGTGTAAGTTATGTCTCGCCACAGTTCTACATCACGACTTACTTCAGCCCACCGGCGATTTACGAGTTGAGCAGATAAAATTAAATCCTTAAAACTTAAATAAGAGAAAATTTCCACCAAGATTTCATCAGGAAGATCATTAATAGTTTTCCCACCTGCCATTTCACTAACGTACAGTCCGTTAATGTGTATTTAAAATAAAATCATTCCCAGAACAAGATATTGGAATATACGACCCACTCCAGGACGCAAATATAGTTCTGCAAACTGTGAAGTGTCAAGTCGAACTGTAATGACATGCCTCCTTCAAAGTCCCGCACATATTGGTTCAGCATACCACTTCTTTTATTGATGAAAAGTACTTTCTTCTAAAAATAACTTTTCTTTGAGACGAGAGGTTCAATTGAGATATTATCAAATATTAGTCAACACGTTCCTTCCTCAGATACACATACTTAATATAAACAGTTGACAACCAGCATCGTCTCCACAGACTATAAATGGGCCTGATCGTCACTCCAATACGACATCAAACAGTGCAGACAACAGCAAAGAGCTATTCAAAAACTAACTGTAAGTGACGATCTAACGATATTTCACTGAATGAAACGAAAATCAGTAACCCTGATAATTATAATTATACTGAAGATTACGAAAACAATGGCAATGATAACGAAAATGATCACTTAGATAAAAAAAATATAGCTGGTTTATGAGTTAGGTTAGAGACGATAGGGGTGGTAGAAGCATATACACGACATGCCAACATGCTGTACTACGGTTGTGGATCATGTCTGAAAATTACTCCAAATGAAACCCAACAATAAATATCAAGTATATCTATTAGTGTGACATTAAGTACTATATTACTGAATTACTCCTCTGCTGTGTTTAGTTTGCTAAGACTGACAAATGTCACCTACTGACATTCGGTACGTGACAGACGTCAGATTCTGGTACGTTGGTTACCAGGTACAGCGGTGACGTGCTGACAGCTGTAAGACCACATGGTAGTAATTCCATTCGCGTATTCCTTTCACAACTACCTAGTGCTGACGTTTATATATATTTTCTGGGAGTCAAACCAAGTTTTTCTGATCAGCGCTAGCCGTCAGCGATCAGCCGTGTTTCTGGTTTTGGGGTATGCATGAGCGGTATAACATTAGAGGGTTTCCATTTTCATATTTTCCTACGACACTGTTTAGAGTACACTTTCTTCGATGGTAAACGGGGAAGGCTAAAATATGTATTACATTACTTTTAAAATTTCTTTTTAAAATTTCTATTACATTACTTTTAAAATTTTTCTTTTCATTACTTTCAAAACCTTTCACCAATAGGCATAAGAGTAATAAAAAATATCTGGTCATTACTTGGCAGTCATATGTACATATTTCTTTAATGTCTGTGCACTAGTTAAAGAATTTGAGTTTATTGTTCACTTTGTTCCCCATGAATATTACAGGTAAAAGAAAAGTGGAAGAAAATGAAGAAAGATGCAAGGAGTGTGGGAGCTATCGAGAGAAAGATGGTATCTGCCACCGGAGGAGGACCAGGACCCTCCACTCCATATCCATTTTGGGTGCCAAGAGTGAGGGCCATGATAGATGTTAGTGCCAGGGGTTTTGAACCCCTCTTGTTGCAAAGTATCTTGTAGCAAATTCTTGTTGTAGTGATGTAAATTCAGTATGCTGCCAACTATTCATTATTATTAATCATTATGATAGTTGGCAGAATATTGAATTGAAAAAATGAATTTTGGTAAAATTATTATTAATTTCAATTTATTGAGTGAAGCATTTAAATGCTGTCATGAAATTATACACTTTTCTATCACATTTGATCTGTGATAAGCTATAATTAATTATAAAATATGCTTCTCCTTTTAATTTAGCAAGGGTGATTGCACATGCTTACCGAGGAGATACTCTGGACGAGGAACCAGCAGTGCAAGTGGTGGAAGAGGTGTGGTTCCAGTCAGACAGAACTCTTCTTTCCACCCCAGTTCATCCCCTTCTTGCGTATAACGAAGATAACATTATCTTGGACCTCCCAATTCTTTTCCTCCTCTGGGTTTGCAGCAGCTACTGCTCGCCTCTCTGCTAGGAGGGTTGTGGCAACAACACGTAGACGCCCTCATACTGTAGCAGCAGAGGCAGCTATGGCTGTCAAAGCATTTACTGACCTCAAGAGAGACTTCCTTGAGATGGAAAGGGAAGAGTTTGAGAAGCAGGTTGAGGACAAAAAATGGAGAGAGAAAAGAAAAACTGGAAGAGACAGGACAGGGAAGGTAAAAGGAGGAGGATAGCAGAGAAAGAAGAATATATAAGATTGAAGAGGGAGAAGAAATTAAAGTATTTAGAGTTAAAAATAGAAATTTTGGAAAAAGAAGTCAAAGAAAAGAGACTCCAAGAATAATAAATAGATTTTCCATCAGTGTTAACTTGTTCTTTTTTCTCTTTTCATCATAACCTTACCCTTGCTTGTACTGGTACAAAATTCTTGAATAAGGTAAATTTATTTTAGTTCATTTATTTTCAACTAGTGTTTAATATCACCATATCTTAGTATTTCTATCAGAATCAAGCATCTTATCCCTGAATTTCAGTATTAAGTTGTAATACGTATTTGTATTTCATTCGCTAAATATCTTTTAACCTTCAATCATTTCTGGTAAAATTGTATTAATTTTCTGGTTTCAATATCAAACTGTTGATATTAATACATAGTGTCTCTTTCTGAACTATTTATTGCAAAATGCTTTTTTAACCACATGCTACAAAATAAGAAAGAGTTCTATGGAAATGTGACATCATGAATAATAAAACACAGAAAAGTTAATAGTATTTGAATGTTAAAATAGAATAAAATACAGTAAAGTGATGACAATTTAAGTTGTGAATATATTAGATGAATCTATTTGAAAATTGGAAGAAGAAAAATGTATAAGTCTATAGAAAGCAAATTGAACATACTTGAATAAGTATTCTTGAGGCAAATGAGTGCTCCAAGTAAACTGGTCAACACTTTTAAATACTTGGTGTAATCTGGGAGGGAACAGAAGGATGGGAACCAGGAAAGTCTTAACTTTTGGTGGGTGTGGTATACTCTAAGGTGAGGTGAAGAAAATCTGTGGGAAGTTAAGATTCCAAATTTTGATGATGTCAATGTTAGGGATCTTCAGAATTTTGTTGATATGGAGTGTCTCAAGTTGTATTTTAAATTAAAATTTATTTTCTATTTCTAAATTTTTGCCTTTTTGAAAGAGAGTGGGGAGTTGATGAGATGAGTTGCAAAATGTAAGAAAGTAGTGTGTTTCAATGCATGTGTGTGTTCTTTAAATCTAATTCAGAATGTTCTGCCAGTTGACCAACATATTGGGGAATAGCACTAAATCATATAAAAGAGAGTAGACTCTATTAGAGGTAAATTTTTTAATTTACATTAATACTATATTCAAGTCAATACTTTCATTATACACACTCAAGCAAATTAGACTGGTTTTCTTACGGTACACATTCATTTTTCAATGGGTTAATATGTTTTACAATTCATGAACATTTTTTCAACATTAAGTATAAATTTCTCATGTTCTTGCCTCATATTTTTCAAGTAAACTATAATTTTTTTCTTAACATTGGTAACTTGTGTAAACTAGAAACAATGTACATTTGAAATTATTATATTAAATTATTCTTTTTAATCTCAATTTCAGTTATAAAAGAAAACCCAGAAATAAATTATTTTACAACCTATTTTAATTTTCAAAGTTTTTGTTAGAAGTTTGTCCAGAGAAATGTGATTTTTATTATATTTATCTTGAGAACATAATACCTAGATTGACAAAATAAAATATTTTCTTTTAAATATAGGCAGTGTTGATGACTCATTACTCTAACTCTAGTTATTAATAGTAAAAAATTCGAGCACAAGCTTGAAACATCTCTTCTATCCATCATGCATATTAATTCTAATTTAGGGAAAAAGAAAAGCAAATAAAACAAAAAAATTTAAATTTGGACATGAAAATAATAAAGAATGAAATTAAATTTATTGTCAAAAAAGCAGTTAAAAACTGCCTATGATCATGTGGAGGAAAATAAGCAAATTTTCTCTCCGGAAGCAAGCAAAGGACCAGCAAAGGACCATCCCATCAATTCCGATCGGAGTACATAAAGGAAAACCGGAGAAAAACCTGGGTCGGGATGGGGCTACAGAAATAATGTACGTAGTCGTGCCAAGATTCAGTACAAACAATAAATATGTATAACTCGATTACAATACAGCAAAATGTTTGTTCACCACCTTTCTCCTTACACCAGCGTTTCCTTGGTAACAAGCACAGACTATAAACCAGACGCCCCTCTCCCATACTAACGGTGCTGCTAACGGTGTGTTAACAGGTTTCAGCGCTCACAGAATGTGTTCGTGAGGTGGTTCTTGATCATTTGCGTTCACTGCAATATTGTGCAATATTGCAATAAACTATTGCCCGACTCTTCTGAAAGGATACATTCATTCCCCTTCCCAGAACAGGACCCGCTCAAACTGAGTTAGACTTTAGGCCTGCTTTAGGCCCCAAGAATTCATATTCAGAGTTTATGTATACTCTGATGTACCTAATTTCCCACTTGAAATCTGTAAAATGAATATCGTGTGTTTGGGTACTGCGTCAAGCTTTCCGTCTCCCAGTCGAGGAGTTTCATGTACAGGATTAAGATTTGAAGGTAATATGCACTGCTTCTTCCTTTTTAATTGTGTTTTTAAAAACATGTGGCCGATATTAAATCATGAAATTTCCCTTCTTTCAATTTTTTTCTACTACTAGATGGAAATATCTGGATTTTTGACTGTGGAGAAGGATCTCAAATCCAGCTTCAACGAAGTGTCTTGAAAATTAGCAAGATAAAAAAGATATTCATAACTCATTTACATGGTGATCATGTAAGCAGTCTTCAAATTATTGTTATGTTATTGCTTCATAAAATTTATACTAAATTAAATATAGTTGTTTGGATTGCCAGGGCTGATGTGTACCATTGGAAGTCAAGCTCCTGACATAAGTGATTTTATCTTGGAAATATATGGACCTCATGGACTCCGTAAATACCTGAGAGAAACACTTTGTTTGTCAAGATCTCTAATACCTTATAACTACATTGTAAGTATGTTTACTTTTCATTTAATTTGGATATGTTTACAATAATTCTTCTTATCTATCTTGTTAATTTTAGACACTGAACATTCGTGGGTAAAAATTAAAATTAACTATGTTTGAATATTATTTTTAATTCTCCATTTCTTGGACTTCCTTTATTTATGCTTCTACGAGATTCAGTCCTGTGTTAATGTTTATCCAGCTTTTTTATGCATATATTTATAAGTTCAATCCATGTTAGGTCTCATGTTTTCTCAGGTTCATGAGCTGATACCAATTGCAGAACAATATCCTGAAGATTGGTCCACTTGGGTGGTGGATCATGACTGTAATTTTGTTTTGCATCCCCAAGAAAGAATGGGGAAAAATATAAGTGGAGAAAATGAAATGTGGAATTTGTAAGTTGTTTATAATTTAATTTTTTTTTTTTCAATTTTCCTTAGACATTTAATCAATCATACTGAGAATTCATATTTTCATGACACAGAAGCCAATTTCTCAGTTATGTTTTGTAACCATAAATATTATTAACATTCTTAGTATCATCTACATCATTGATACATTTGTAGGTTCCAGAGTAAACGATAAATTTCTAAAGAAAAGTAGGTTAGTTTTGGAACTTTTTACATTTATTAGATTTCTTGCCAAATTTATCTAAGCATTAGTGGATATTTTCTTCAAGTGGATACTTAGCACAACAAAACTTACGTTTTAAAAAAAGCGACGAGAAATCCAGAAAATGTAAATATAGTATAGACATAGTAGAAAAATAACTATAGAAATTTGAAGTCATAATAAATTGTTGATAGTAGAATACTGAATTTGACTGCTTGTTATTTTAAAAAGTGAATTATTTTCTTTATAAGCATATTTTTCAGATCTTTGAGATACTCATTGAAACCTTTTTTAAAATTGTCCAAACCCAAATCTTTTGAAAAAATTCTTAAAGGTGCCAAAATTAATTTCATTTCACCTATTTTCAGGTTTACTGATGAACGTTATATTGTAAAAGCTGGACCAATCTTGCATAGAGTTCCCTGTTTTGGCTATGTTATAGAGGAAAAGGACAAACCTGGTGCTTTGAATGTGAATGAATTGAAAAAATTAGGTGTACCGGCTGGACCTTTATATGGAAGAATAAAGCAAGGAGAAACTGTTACTTTAGAGAATGGTGTTGTTGTATCCTTTGCTGATAATATGTATAAGACAATTTATATTTTTGACCAAATATTCTTATTCTTGATTGAGTTGTAGAGTGGAGCGGAAGAAGTGACTTTGCTATCTTTACCAGATAAAAGCCTTTTAGAATTGCCGAACTAGTAATTGTCCGTGAATAGTACAGTTTCAAGTTTACTTTAATTAATTTTATTTTTAATTTGTTGCTGCATTAATCGCAAAAGCCAAATTTGTCAAAACTAAGTTGAATGATGCTACCTTCATCAATGGAGACTCTTGTGACACAGTAATTTCATCCCTGATGTACCCGTCTCCGCTCCACAAAAGTAAAGTTTTTGCAAAGAGGTGGATGATTAACTGAATATCAAATATTTCATAGAAATAAACCTTGTAGAATTTGATGAGAATAATAATATTAATAATCATCTTTATTTCAGTGTAATAACATATGGTTTTACGTTTTGTTTTTTTTAATCGTCCTTTTATAAGAAGTTAACAAAATATAAGAAATTAATATGTAAAAGAAGATGACAACAAAAATGGTTCAAAATTATCCTTAAAATTTGTTATGTCATCAGGCAACCTATATTAAGAATCTCATTCCTGAGTAAGTGGGGTACTTATCGGATATTTTTGTTTTGTAACTGCTTGAAAATGCTGCTTTTTTTCTAGTGTTATAACTGTGTACTTCATCATTTCTTATTATAATGGGCTTATTTTTTTGTTTTAAGGTTAATAGTATGGGTCTTAGTATGTATAGGTTGGGGAAGGTTAGAATTCGTCATTCTTGGAAGTGCTTCTTGTATGAGGTTTGCAGTTCCTTTTCATAATGATCCCAATAAACAGTTTTTTGAGCTTCAGTTCCCTTTCCACTTGTAATATGCTAGAGTTTCCCTATGCACTAATGCAGTCTGAGAGCTGACTATGAAAAAGTTCAAAGTTTGTTTATTTAGCATATGGCTGTGTACATAATAAAACAAAATACATCAACTTGTATGAAATACACAAAACACATAAAAATACAGTGGGCCTATGGTGGCATATCACAAATTACATATTACAATTCAATGTCTAGGTCTTTAAGCCATCCTACAGTCTCTGTCGTAGCACTAACAAAGTCATTCATATGCCCGCAAAACTTCTGAGAGGACAATCAGAGATGATGTGCATCATAGTCTGTTTCACCTAACCACAGTCACACACAACAGAGTCTCTCGCATGCCTCACCTATGGAGTGAGTCACCGCACCTACCGCTAAGCGTTCGCACTCGATTCAATGCGACCCAGATGCTTCGAGGAAGTTGGGAACCTTCCAGCAAAGTTTCCGAGCTCACGAGTGAGTGGTACTCAGAGGGCGCATGCCACTTCCAATCCCTCTTCCATTCCTCCGCAGGATCCTCTGTGATGTATCCCGCTGCCAAGGCAGCTGGTCAGCAGGACTTGAGTCCAAAGTAAAGATTTAGGATTAGCTCTCTGTTATTTAGTTTGCTTAGTTGCCTACCAATATAAATGTCTGTCCTTCTATTTTGTCTATGACAATACCTAAGAATTACTTTTACATCAGACACTGCTTTGTTCCTGAATACCATTGACTTAGTTTTTTTCTTTATTTATTACCTCTCCCTTTTTCCTCAATGCTTCAAATACTTGGTGCAGATTCTGTTTTTTCATTAGCTCCAATGTTCCTGTATCACCTTCTTTTAATAGTAGTCTTGTCATCTGCATATATTATTATTTTACAATTAGAATTTTTTAAATCTTTTTTCCAATGCTGTTAATGAATATTCACGGACCAAGTACTGATCCTTGTAAGACACCATATTTTACTTCTTTCAGGAAGTTTTAATTGATTCATTTGACGTGAAGTCCTGACCTTCTATAAATTATTGTTTGTTGGTCAGGTATGATTTTAACTAACCCCCTTATACCATACATGTTAAGACTCTTGAATAGCTGTTCATGTTGCATATAGTCAAAAGACTTGTTCAAGTCTATAAAAACTGATGTACATGGTTGATGTACTTGGTGATTATCTGGAGCTGAACTTAAAAAATTTACCATGGAAGCTACTGAAGTTTCTGTATTTCTTCCTTTTCTTAATCCATGTTGATTGTCAACGATAATTCTGTTTCTAAGAAGCTTTCAATTCTTTGGGCAAATGCTTTTTCAAATATTTTGGAGAAACTTGATACTAAGGATATTGGTCTATAGTTTTCAATGTGGTGCTTATTTCCTCTTTTAAATATTGGTACTACTATTTTGTTTTTGTTTTTTTTGGTTGTGCCTGTGGAAAATGAGAGATTTATCATAAGGGTCAATGGTTTAATGAGTTCTGCTTCACATTTCTTTATGATCCTGTTTGATATTTCATCTTCAGCTCTTGATTTAACAACAATTTGTAAACAATTAATGTACTATTCATGAGTAAAATCAGAGCCCTAAGAACAGGCAAATTTGTGTATGGAGTTTTTCGCAACTAATTGATTTTGAGGAACTTCATTTAATATATAATATTGATTAAATCATCAGTTTGTCAACACAACAACCTGATACATACATATTGAGATAAATACATTGAATTTGTCATCTGTGTTTTGGCAATTGTAAACGTCTTTCCATGTTTCTTCACGCAAATAATTTATAAATATAGATAGATTTGTGTCATTAAACTCTCTTGAAAACTTGTAAAGAATTTTAAGTGGTTTTAGTTTATCTTTAATAGTCAATATTTGAGCAAGGTGATTGCTGTATCCGGCAATAAACACTTCAGAGAAATACGAGATAATATTGATCTCCTTTTTGTTTTGAGAAAATTGCAAAAGATATTCTTCTGTAGGATTTTTCCTCATACTGAACTCTATCTTTTGTAAATCTTTTATTCATTCTTTTTCTTTCCTCTCTCTGATTAGTTTGTATATTGTACTTGTAAAATTTGGCTATAACCCTTTTAATTTATGAATAATCAAAGTAAATAAGGATGTTACCTGCAGCTGCTGTAAAGTAATTAATTAATTAGTTCTGTTACTATAAACAATGTAATTTATTTTCTATTCTAAAGCTGTGGTTTCCACCTAGGAAAATGTTTACACTTGTGGTGATAATATTGGTTAGGGCAGAAAACTCTGTTATCAAGATTTTTACTAATATTTTTTATGGTAGCTCATGAAGATAAGCATATTTTACTAGCTCTCAGCTCTAGTGCATTTTACCTTCACACCTTAGAAAAAGTAAATATCCAGGGGATGATCTGTCAATACAAGCTCTTGATATGAAAAGATTAGGTGTGCTTCTGTGAAGGGCTACTAATGAAGGGATGCGAGAGTAAGCAAGTACGGAAGAATAATACGTTCTTATTAAAATACTTTGTGCATTGTTTCATGAAATCATTTTTATGATAAGTTCTTAACAAAATATGCAGATTAAACCATCAGAGGTCTTGGGTCCTCCAAAAAGAGGGAAGAAAGTAACTATCCTGGGGGACACTAATGATCCTTCACGCTTGTCTTCATTTGCCAAGTAGGTAAAATAAAAAATTTGTTGTCTGTTCTTAATTCATTATTTGTATTAGCATGTTGTTGTTTTTTTATATGTATGCAGATATTGTAAACTGTGTATGACCACATGGAGAATAATAAACTAGACACATCCACACAGATATGTCCTAATTGGATTTTCACTGATTTATTTCCTTGAGTCTAAACATAATTTTGAACTTGCAGTTTGCATCGAAGCTGCTTCTACAGCCCAACCTTCATTGTATCGACAAAGATCCCCATATCTTCACAGAATCATGTGACAGCAATCTGTCATTCTAAGATTATATAGACCAGTTTGGTTTTCACTTCTAATGAGCTTCAAGTCCTGGCATCATCAATCAGTGATCGAAGTGATGATTGTCCATCACGATATTGTTCACCATTTCTTATTGTTTTAACAGTTTTCTCTGTATAAAAGTTACTTTTGTAGGCTTTGTTTTGCATTATGTATACAGCTTGTACTTGCTTAACTCATTTTCAACCACACAACTTTGAATAAGCAATTTCCCTGTCCTTAACTCCAAATTTATTCCCCCCCCCCTAGCCAAATTTTTGGGAAAAGGATGGGGGGGATTACATTAATTAATTACAGTATTAACCCAAATGCAGTTTCCCCTTTTTGAAAATTAATATCTGAAATCTAATTTTGATAAAATAAATATAACTTTTACATTATTGTATTGAATTTCAGTTTGCGAGTAAAAAGAAAACTCATTTCCAGTCACAATTTTTATTGTGTTCTGGATTTATTTCTAAAAAATATATTTTGTTTAATCCAGACATTTGTTCTAAACTATCAGAATGGGAACATATAGATGACAATTATATACTCTTTATTGTAATTTTTAAATTCTCATTGGAATTGATTGTGTTGCTTTTTGTCTGAAAATACAATATGATACATACAGGCTCAGTGAATCACTTTATTTTCAGAAAAAAACTTAACTTTTCTTGGTATTTTAAAGTAGTGACAAAAACATGAACTAGGGTTAAATGAGTGAATGATTAAAACACCTTCTGGTGTACCACCATCTTTGTGGTTTTTCTGTCCACAGATGATGTGGCAGACCACATAATTATGTTATTCAATATCTTTCCATTTTTTTCAGTATCCCGAAGGAAACATAAGTTGTAATATTTTATTTTTCTATTTAGGAACAGTGATGTGCTGTTTCATGAAGCAACAATGGAAGATGCTTTGAGAGAGAAGGCTATTTCTTTTGGACACTCCACTCCATCGATGGCTGCTTGGTTTGCCCAAAATATTAAAGCCAAAAAGTTAATTCTCAGTCACTTCAGTCAAAAGTTCCGAGGAAATGACACAGAAGATGATGGAGAGGTAATTTCTTCTTTATTACTTGGTTTCACCTGTAATATTACAGTAGAACCTCTCGTTACTGGCCTTTCCAATGGAACAGGTTTTTCCCCCCTCTTTTGGCATATAATAGCTGGCAAGTATATAGTGACTCAAACATTGATTGTTTGACGAGCCTTGGCTGGAAAGTAGGAGTAAAATGGGGTGACATGATATTAAGTGTGCAATGTGATTGTATGTATGTACAGTAAGTCCAATAAAATGAGTTGCAAGGACGTCTCATTTGTTTGCTTATTCGCAATAACCTGATGAAATTGTAGGCTCATTTTGAATTGTAGAGTTTTCATGGGAACCTAGGAGCAACTGGTCAGGGTCTTGGTCCCAACCAGACCAGTCAAGAGGGGTTCTACTGTAGCTTTATTTGGATTGAAATAAAAACCTGAGATTGGTCCCTACAGGTTTATCTTTCATATTTTATCAATTTGTTTTCTTTTGCATAAAATTTATTTCTCTGCAACTCCAAGTTTTTTGGAAATTTTAAAATGTGTTTTCATTGAAGACTTCATAATAGGAACCCTTAAGGTAGTTCTGCCAGCATAGCACTTTATAAAATCTAAAATTAAAAAAAGTATATGCAACAATGTATGTTTATATCTATTTAAACATGAAAGAGGCACATTATCGTCTGTTTAAACTGACTACATACTTGGATGAAATACATTGTGTCTTATGAAAAAATAATTTATTTTTGAAAATGAATCTTTTAAATTGATGAATTTGTTTTATTTTAATATACAAAGTCAAGTAAGTTCCCATTTCATGTTAATTTTTTTCATCAACACATCTACGTTTTTTGTCACAAATAGATGGTTGCAGCTAGTTTGTGTTATTCAAAGAAACTAACATACACAATTCTATAAAAATAAATAAAGAAGAAAATTGGACTACAGTAACATTGCCAGTCAGAACTACCTTAAGTCTAATGCTTTCATATAAGTAGGTGTGAAGTATATGTAGCCTTAGTACTGAATAATATTGAAAAGTTCTTATTTGTTATTAATGTTTTGCTCAGGCTCCTTGTGTGGATATTTTGAGAAGAGAAGCCATACAAGCATTTGGTGATGATGAGAGTTGTGAAGTTGTATTAGCTGATGATTTGCTAATTATTCCTGTTTGAAATAATGTGTCTAACCAGTAAGTGAGATGAATTGTAATTGTTTTTTCGTCTTTTCTAACAGCTCAATATTATTTACACTTTTTTATTATGTACATAATAACTATACATAATTACATCTGTATTCTTTTAAAAATGAGACTTTAACTAATTTATAAAATTGACATGCCTAATCCAAAAATAGCTTTTCAATTGAATTATTGTACTTGTGGATTAATTGAAATTGGGGCAATTTTTTAATTGAACATTTCATTCCAATAAACTGTTTTTTCTTAGCCCTAGAAAGCTTGATCTTTTTTTGCAACATGTTTGTTGGAGTCCAATGCAATATATAATGTATTTGAGGCCTTTGGGTATTATAATTTCATATATTATTGTTTATTAGTATTTCATTACAATCTTAATGTTTTTAAGAAAATGTTTATTTATTAACAATAAATATGAAACAATATTAAATTTTTGTTCATGTTCACTATATCTACCTTGAGATACTCAAAGAAATTTTAACGTTCTCTTGTAGTTATCACTAACTTATTTTCACATTGTGAATTTCATGTTAATGTAGAAAGAAATTTAAGGTTAATATTAAAATATCTCTTTCCAGTGGTTCCGAAGAATAGGTTTTGGCCCATTGTAGTCCACAACAGGGGAGGGGGGGTCTTAAGGATTACATTAGGATTGATGGCATTTTGTCCAGCTGTTAAAAGTAAACTGATGAATCCTAGCTATTCATCTTCATCATATTTCTTCCATGTTGGTTCTTTACGTTTCTCCTTCCTGTTTGTATGCATCTTTTTACTCGCAATCAAATAAGAAGAGGAAAAAACATTCTTGTGTAAATTATGGTTTTATTTGGAGGAAGTATGACCTTTACAGTGGGGTTTTGATAACATTAACTGTTCTAGTTTTAGGAATTAAAACAGGCCTTACTTTCCTTTCAAAATTGTCCTTTCCATAAAGATCCTTTTTGTGATGCTGGTAAATTTTTTGTCTTGTCACCACTATGTTTATGTATTATGCCATCATACTCTCTCTGAACACTTACATTATTTCCTTCGCTTTCAAAGTTCTTATTGAAACCTAATTGTCCTTGCAGCACTGATGTGATGTCTCACAAAAAACTCTCTTGTTCTAATCATAAAAAAAACAGTCTAGCCATGGTATCCAAGGCTAAGATATCATTGAATTTCATTTTTATAGTAAAGATAGCATTGTAACATACAAGCATCATAACAGTAAGACTCCCCTTGAGCTTAAATGTCAGTGAGACGTATTTGAGATAAAAATACAAAAATGTGAATAAATATGTATTATAATACAAAAGATGTATGATGTATGAAATGATAAAAAAACATATCGAACATAACATATCAGTGAGATGAGTCCATAATTTTCGGCGTCGCTGAGTTGATAGTGAAATCCCAATATCGTGCAAGTCTGAACTCAGCCCTCATGAAACAAACACACCACTTGGGGTGGAAATGGGTTTCTGGATTAAAATAATTGAAAACTAATATTGCAATAAAAATAAAATAAAAATGCATTGGATACTTAATTTTAGGGTTGATGAGATGTTTCAACAACTAATGCTGTTATGTGCAAGATACCACCACATAGGAGCACTGTATTCTTCGGGCTGGGTTAGTTTGAGCAAAATGTAAAAATAACGTAAAAGACCTATTTAAGGGTACAGTTTATGGTTATTGTGTATTGAGATGATTTCCAATGGCATTATGTACCCTTCAGACCACATGAGGTGCAAAACGTCCCTAGAGGTGGGGGTTGGGAAGTGTGACACAAATTTTTTTCAAAAATGTCTGCTAAATGAATTTTACAAAAATTCACCCCTAAGGGTGTAAAATGGGAAATTGGTGTCAACTTTTTGAATTGCATCAGTGAAAATAAGGGTACACACCAATACTAATATAACCTCCAACATTAATGGATAACATTCTCAGTGAATATCAATGAGGATATGAGAAAAAGATAAAATTGGAGACACATTACAGAATTTATGAGAGCAAAACTGCAGATACTCAGCTAGTAATTGTATATAATGGAGTTTGAAATGGACCTTGAGAATATCATGTATCTTTCTTCCGTGTATGTGGAGAACCTATTGTCCCAAGGAGGCTGTTTGGGTTGTCAATCCCATTTTGTTTGGATAGAGAAGTCAAATCTTGTCGCAATAATACTGATTTTTCTGAATCTTTCTCTGACTGCTTTTGTAGTTCAGTGAAGAATAAAACACTTGCTTAAAATCTGAGGTACTGAGAATAATCTTATATTAATTTGACACAGCTATAATTGGTTTCTAACAAATCATTGAAGAGTTGTCAATATTTTGTTAAAAATTAAGTTCTAGAATGTTTGCAAGTACGGTTCATATTCACAAGATGTCAAAAAAGTCAAACTATCCCTGAACAGGCCCCGAAGGTGCCCAAGGGGTTTGCGGAGGGTAAAACTCTGTAATTACTTGACCTCGGCACTACTGAGGAGATGTCGGCACTTTGCTCCAACTAGTTTGACCCCAGGATAGATCCTGGTACTCATTTCACAGCAGACTGAGTAAGCCTGGGAGTCAGTCTGGATGTTAAGGTGTGATGAAATATCCCCACCTCACCGGGGATCAGACCCTGGCCATCCAGCCAGCAACTCAGCGCTCTACCCACTGAGCCACACTGTCTCCCATGATATATATAGAACAAAATTTGAATGGAATGCCTTGATGCAAGGATTCAAACTTAGGTATAAATCCTAAAAGGTAATTATATTAATTATTAACTTCATACTTTCTTCATCAATTACACTTCAACTACATACACATCTAAAACAATTTGGCAACAAATGTAAAAATGTAAAATCTACTGTCAATTTTGCACCTTGCAACAATGTGCAATACAAAATTTTTCTATTTTATGCATGTCCTATAATACTTCAGTCTTTGGAAAACACACTTCTTGCAGTTTTTCAAATTCTTGCACAGCAAGTCTTTTATGTATGAGAAGTAGCAGTTGCAGTAGCTGTTGAATTACTTGAAGCTGGACTTGGAGGAATATTTAGTAATGATCCTGGGCTGGCACTGGTTGGACGGTTTAACACTTGAAAAAATGAACTTTTCTTCTCTCTCTGAATTTTTCGCCATTCACACCAGCGTGCTATTTCCGGTTTTGAACGATCTCCTTTATTTTCTAATTGCTGATAATATGCTTCACGAAGAATACGATGAACTTGTAAGGTTGCATATGGTAATCCAGTTACGGGGTCAAAGTACTTTGCAGGCATCCTAGAAAAAAAAACACATATTGAAATAATAATGCAATAGTAGTTAGTCAAATAAAATTTGTATACTGCCTGCTTTTACCATTTACATATTTCTTATTTAACTGCCTTTATATTTCTAATTTTGCTTAATAAATAACTCATGATCTCACTAAAGTTTGAATGGTGAAACACACAAATTAAGTCATACAATTATGCAATGTAAGATTGCAAATCAATTAGTTCTGAATGACCATGATATTTTAAAGAAATTCACCCAGTATAATGGTCATAACTGAATAAATTACCTTATTCATACTTTTATCAGACAACTTCACTCAATGTACTTTAAGGACAGAAATGTTTACCTCTAACTTCAGTGTAACATGATGGAGCTATTTGAACTCAAAAGTCAAATAAAATTTGTATTCTGCTATTCAAACAAACTGGTGGTTTGATGTACCTTCCAATTAAATTCTTCTGTGTGTGAACTTCAAAGTTCAACAATCAGGGTATTATTCAGCAAAGCAAATCTTTTTCCAAAAATTTGACAGAAGACCAGTATTAATAATTTTGCCTCATCTTTTCATTCAAATGAATTTGGAGCTCCAGACATGTTTGGCCAAAAAATGGAGTCTGATCCTAAAAATGTTTCTGTCAATGAAGAAGATTCATTGAAGTTGTATAATGACATTTATGAAAATAGTCAAATAGTAATAGAGGAATAGGAGACAAATAGTATGATAAGGAAATAATGCATCAGAGGAAGTGACAGTTCTACAGGAATAATTTTTGTTTTTTGGGTTTCTGTTTTGTCATGGTTAGTGACGAGTTCACCAATACTGTGTACAGATCCTACAACCTTAATTTAGGGATTCAAAATAAAACTATTCCACAAAAAATTACATAAGAGAATTTCTTACGGTTCCAAAATGAATACCAGACACTAAGGAAAGTTGATCTACTGTGATGTTTAAAGGTGAGTGTTAATTGAGTGATTGTCCACAAAATTAAACAAGTGCAACAAGTTTTTGAAGTACGGCCAAAAATATAAAAAAACATATTTGCAAATGTTTTGGATATATTTCCTGATGAAATGTCAGAAGAAGAAAATTTATTTTATTACATCTAATTGCAACAAGTTTTTGACATAATTTAATCAAGGGTATTAAATTCTACAAACTGCCTTAGGATGCTTAAACATGTCCCAGTCAGTTTGTTGTACTGATGGTTGGCAGAAAGGTCTTTCCATCTGGAAACTTCTGGCTTTCGCTTGGAAGCAGAATGGTTGCTACAGAAGCTAGTGATCAACTATTTATCTGTTTTTCTAAAATTGATGAAAATGGTATTGTAGCTGGTCCTGATGTTTAAAGAGATCATTAAATCTCGAAACGTTGGCAGACTAATAAAGTAATGAAATTATGACTTGCTTGTTATTTTAAACACATTTAATAGTTATGTGAAATGAAGTGAAAATAGAAAATAAATGGTAATTGATTGTCTGTAATATTGACACACAACCTTGTCAGTGTTTTAAAGAGAAATTCATGACTAGTTCATTAATATTAACACCCACTAAGTTGTCAAGACAACAGTGGGAAGAAACAAATTACTTCACGTGGATGACTATATATTGTCAACTGCATGACCACTGCAGGTTGAAATGGAAGCAGGTTACTTGAAATGAAACAGATGTAATACACTTAGGGATCATACTCCAACAAGAACTTCATTCAACACCAAAAGTTCTTTCCATTTATATCTTTGCACATATTATGGTACCTTGAATCCATTCTAAGAAGTAATATCATAAAAACTCTCTTAACATATGTAAAGAAATGAAGATAAGCATGTTTGCTATCATTAGTAATTTCTTCTTGCTGCCAGAGGGGACATCAGAATACTTGTTCATGTTTGGTACAGTGGCTATGTTTACACCTCTGGTGTTGGACCGTGAAACCTCATGACCACTCCAACAGGCTTGTGTTTACAGGTATTTGAATTAAATGTAATTATATTATTATATTTAATTACATTACATAATGTAATTAAATGTAATAACATATTCAGTTAAATTTAATTAATATGATTAATTAAATTTAACTGATTATGAGAATCTAGACTGATCACTTCAGTGTTTACATGCGTTCTTAACAAGCATGCACCTGCCCATGACCTGTTGGCCTGGTCCAAGGAATTGGTCTTGCAGGTCTAACATTGGACTGCTGGACGTGCATTTACACAGCCACTTCGACTAGTCCAACTTCATTAGACTGCTCTTATGGGCCACATGTCAACATAGCCATTGAAGACCAAAGTTTTTTTCTTCTGCTGAGAAAAAGAGAGTGGAACCTGGTGTTCTTAACAACCCATCAACTAATCATCATTAATGTTAGTGGAAAAGTATATTAAGACATGATTTTGCAATGATCTGATATTTTGTAACAAAACACTATGGGCAGAATTAGTTTTAACTTGTATTGGAGACAGACTTGAATACTATTGAAAACTTGGTAGATTGTCAATTCAATCAAAATGTTATCCATTGTTGGATCATTCATTAATTCTCAATAATTATAATAATAAAATAAATGGAGAGTATTCCTATACAAGTCGATTTTGAAAAACAATAAAACAAACCTTGTCATAGCGCAGAGTTTTTTATTTGGAGATGGGCGAGGACGTTTTGCAGGAAACATATTTTTAAAAAGGAGTTCATCTGTGAAGGTGATGAAAGTTCTTTCACATTTTCCTTCTTGCACAGGAGTTTTCTCAGTATTTACATCAGGTGTAGGTGTAGTTGTCTCTTGACTGCTACTACTGAAAAATTGTCAAAAAAAGAGATTCCACAAATTAAAAACACTTTCTTTTCACCTATTTGTTCTTACAAGTAAATTTGGCTTAATTTTTGGCTCATTTGTAATTTGCCATGTATCCTGAGAAGACATCCGTAAGTACTGTGACCTTGTTTCTGCAAATTCAAAACTGGCTGTTGGAGATTTTATGTCATTGTATGATGTTGTGAACTTGACTGAGTTCTCAAACTTGATACACGAATCATCCAGGGGATTATCTCAAAATGGGTTTAATATAAGAAGGACATATTCACTACATACTTCATGAAGATAAGAAGGATGACGCAGCATATCAGGCTATAAATTTGCATTTTAAAAAAACAATATCAACACATCCATATTTTGGGATGGCTTTTGCCAGAATACCTTGATGTCCAATTTCTCAAAGGAAAATTGTTCTTTTTAGCTACTGATTATTTACCGAAGAAATTCTTCTCAGTAAAGATTTTATACTATGTTAACTTGCCTACTAGATTGTTATATTAATATGTGGAATTAAACTTGCCTAAGAAGACACGTTGCAACATGATTTGGCAGAGCACTTACTGCATTACATCAACCAAAAAGATATTACCTTTGTCATTCAATGTAAACACACTTCTGAACTTTCCTTTGTAAGCTTTAACGTGCATTTAGAGAAAGGTTGCACCCATCTTCAAGTTGCGCTCTTAATCCCATGAAGTCCACTCAGATCATACACCCTACCCTATATAATGATACCCATCGCTGTCATTCATCAAAATGTATTATCTGCACAGCCCGCACGTAAAAAGTAAACCTCTCCCCCTCCATGAGGAAAAAGATGTTTTAGAAATGCCCAACACTGAGATGATGTATGCAAAAAGATAATAGTGGCTCCCTCATTAGCTCCTCCCACTCAGTTCATGCCAAGTCTACTTGTAAAGCATACAAAAAGATAAAAATGAAGTGGAAGTTTATTTGTGTATGATCATCAGTTTATCATGCTGAAGTTAAAAAAAATTATCTGAGAAAGCCATACACTGAAAAGCTACAGGAAAAGCTGAAATCATCAAACAACCTGATACATAATGAAAAACAAGACCAGCAACAGTCGACCAATTTGCAAGTGCCTCTGAAATTAACACTCCAGCATAATCATTTTTTTAAATAAAATGTTGGACCACTTTGAATTAAATCAAATTTTTCAAGTGCATGTGTACTTCAATCAATACATAAGTTCATAAGTCCCCAAAAACATTGTACTGAAAGGTACGAGCAATTAAATGTGTTTATGAGAATAGTATATGTGTTTATTCCCGAATTTTGTCTACAAACACCAAATTGAATTGAGAGCAGAATATCACTCATGCTTATCTCAAGAATGGAGATGTCAACCGAAACAGATTTTACAAAGGAAAAAATGAAATTGTTTAGATGTTCAGCATGAAAACTTACTTAATGTATTACACAATGCAAAACATTCTTTTATAAGTTACTTAATGGAAAAAATAAATATATACTTTTCTTGGGATAACTTTTGATCGCAAAAATGAGTTGGCATTTTAACTAACATTATCCTTTTCTGTGACAGGTTGGACAACAATCGATGAGTTACATTTAATAAAAACTAGTCATTTTACATGAGTGCAAATTATAACTACAAAGTATAATAAAACAATAAATTATTTTGTCATTTAGTGAACTTTTATTTACACATTTTATGATTTAGTAGACAAAAATTGCTTATTTATGAGAAAAGTTAATGGGCAAGTCATGTTCAGCTGAAGAAGAGAGTAATACCTCCTGGAAACATGTTTCCCACCATAAGATAAAAAAATTGTATTTGTGAGGTAAAACAAATTGATTAGTAATTTATTGAGTTATGATTTCATTGAATGCAATTCCTTTAAAAGAAGAACTAATATTTCATTCAAAGTTGCTAAAATATATCATGGATCACTTTATCTTTACCATAAGTCAGTCAAAAAACAATTACAAAAAATTAGAAAATATTCATACCTCGGTTCTTCATCAACTGTTATAGGACTTTCATCAGCTGGCTTCAATTCTTCGACCAATGGCATAACTAAGGAATGATAGCGAATAGTATGCCCAATTACAGTCTTTTTCACAAACCTTGATTTTTTCTTTTCCAGTTCCATTTTCTGAAATTTTTCTGCAAATGACATTAGAGAGTGAGATATACATTTACTTGACATAAAATGACATGAAAATACACAAATTTGTTAACATTTCTACCTAATGATTTAAGGTTTTCTTCTTCAGTAATTTTTGCTTCCTCTAGCAACTCTTCTTGTGTCAGTTTACGTGTGTCAGTGGTTCTTCGCCTTTTACGTTTCCTCCCTTCTTCTGAACGCTCTTTTAGTCTTTGTAGAGTCTCCGCTGACTTGGCAGCAGTGGATCTTCGAATTGACTTTCGTTCTAAGAGAAAATATTATCAACACCCTGAACAAATCCGGATAGAAGCAAACAAAAATGAGGAAAATGTTATCTCACCATAAGTATCCAACATGACATGTACTCTTCTTTTTCTAGTTTTCTTGGTTACATCTTCAGCAGGTTTTTCCACTTTCTTAGTTGGTACTGGCTCCTGAAATTTTCATTCTAATTTGTTGACAATAATCACCAGGATAATAATAAGATAATAATGAGAGATCAAACAGTATAACTTTTTTAAAGTAAAGTATGAATAAAGAGGAAACAAATAAAACCTACAAATTTTTCATGTTAAATAATTTCAAAAAATAGAAAGTTTTAATAAAAGGAATTGAATTAAACTTGCATGAAATGGCTTATATAGTGTTAAATAATATTACAATCATAATAAAGACATTTTACACAAAACAATGTTTTGTAAAAGATATACATAACTATATCATAATATGAATTAAGCTTACATATAAAAATACTGCAGTATTTTTCAACACTTTTTTATCTAGTGTATTAGACAAAAACACTGTAATCTATTGTTGAATTCATAAAGATATCATACAACATGGAATATTCAAAACAGGGTAGTTTTCGTCCCTTGCCTTTCCATTATTGTAAGTTTGACTGATTAAGAGATCATTCTCACACCTTATATGCCTTAGTAACCAGTTTACGGCTACGTTTTGGCCCCTCTTCTTCGTGATCTGATACTGGTTCATCATTTTCATCAATACTGAAGTCCGAATCTACTTCATCCTCAGCTTCTTCTTCTGAACTGTACATGAAATGGAATCAAAACTATTAAGCATCCAAGTATAACTGAATTTTCTTCAAAAGATCTAAAATGACACAACTTACTGGTAATCATCATCATTTTCTATTTCATTAAAGCCACCATATGTAGTTTTATAAAATTCATCCTCCTCCTCTTCATCTAGAAGTTTTGACATTCGAGCACCTGCATTGCTACGGCGATCTCTCGTCTTAGCTAATGCCATGATGTAAACTATTACCTGAAGGATTGCAAGAAATTCAAAAATAAATAAAAACATTAACATACATTCCACACTAGTTTTGAGGTCCAAATGACAAAGGAATAGAATTAACTGAAGTACCCAAGAAAAAGCATGGTTCATGTTCATAAGTGAAATGAAGAGAAATGTAAACACACTATTAATCAGAAACAGTATACAGTTTGAGCTTCCAAAGATTCTGAACTCCACTAGTACATCATTGCAATGCCAATAGGGATGTCATATAAAGGTACATAATAGCATGTTATGCTGTTTTGAAACTTTGTGAGACTGCTTATGGTGATGCCACTAATTCTTGTATGAATAATGAATTAAAATAGTGCATTTAATGATAATAGATTTAACGAAGAAAGAAAACTTAAGGATAATATTCACTAAAAATATTACTGTGATTCCGATTGGTCCATTATATAACTGAATTACATAAAAAAACATTTTCTTAAAATGAGACAATGTAAAAATACCAGTCAGTATTTCAGTCATTTATTGAATGTTTAATTTTTTTTTCTATACACGATTTCATAGTTATTAAATATTCCGTACTTAGTGGAATCATTTACAAGGGATCACCGGCTTTCAGAAGGGCACTTAACCTCAAATTTGATCAAAAATGTTTATGTATGTAAATCATACATTGACGAAAAAGTTGTTAAAATCTGAGAACGACTACATGGAGGAACGATATGCCAATTTACTCTCCGAATGCAAGCAGGGGATCAACAGGGAATTATCCTATCGAAGTGCCCAAGGGAAAAACGGAGAAAAATACGAGGCGGGGTGGGGCTACATCACAACAAATAATCGGTACTCACTTGTTCAAATCGGTTCGCGAACAGTAGGTCCCAGTAAATTATGTCTAACTTTTCAGTAATTAGATTAATTAAGTCTCTTGAAACAGACAATATATCGTGAACGTTTCGATAATATTTGATGATTTGATTTCACTTTCCCGGACTACTATCGACTGACTATCGATTTCATTTCGCAATCTCGCTCCACTCGCAGAGCTCGCACTTAAATCGAGGAATCGCAGTCGCAGCCAAATAGTCGATAGATAACATGTATATAGTGCGGTCTGCGGCGCGGGGACCCCAAGAGTGTGGGGGCCCCACAGTGGTAAGAAAATAAAAATTAACAAATATCACAAGTTTCTCGATTTGATGTAAAATGAAAAAAATTAATTATTGTCGTAAATTTATTTCTTCAACATAAACTGAGTAGAAACGAATATTCATAACCAGCTTTATATCGAATATGTATTTAACTTAAATAAGATATACATTTATACAATTTGTTGTTACTAATATTTTTAAAAGTCTGACACACGTTGTGGTGTTGCAACAGGTGTCCCCGCCTCCACCAAGATGGTGCTCATCGCGGTTGGTGCTCACGGCTGGTTTGTTCACAATGTTTCCTGGAACAAAGTGCGAGGCATTAACAGATAAGAGGGATATAAATATAGGTGGGTTAGATGAAGAAAAGTTTAGAGTTGAAATTGAGAAGAAAGTAATTAGAGTGAAGATTTAAGAATTTGTGTAGGGCTGAACATGCACGAGTAGAAATTTGGAATAGGTAGTTTAAGGATGTTGGACGGGTATTTACGGTGTGCAGCTGGATTGATTCGCTGTACAAGATGACAAGAATATTTTTGAAAAATGTTGTCGGGGAGGGGTCGTGGAACGCCTTCCGGGCACGATGAAAAAGGAATTTATGGGTCACGTTTAGTGGGTACGCTTAGATGGGTTGTTCGCTACTCGGGCATCCAAACGAAAGCATGATCATCCAAACAAAAGTATCGGAAATATAAACGTATGAATTTTAAGAATTCTCTTCCGTGTATCTGTTACCGGCAAAGTAGGGAATCAAGCAAAGGAAATTACATTGAGATATATCAAAATAAACGTTAAAGACATAAAGGGTTTCGAGAGAAATTATAAATAGTTACAATAAAGAGAAATAGAAATTGTTTTATACTGACCGTAATTTAGTAGTTCATTTAATGTTCACGGGATAATTGGGTATAATTTTATACGTAACGATACCAATTTTTTAAGAGTGGGAGGGCTAATCCTTACCGCCGCAACTGGATGTATAATCCAATTTAAGAAAACTAAATTTATCCCACACTTATTGGAGTTTATCTCTTTCATACCATTCTTGAATACATTGACCTCTGAGGTCAATCCTGCAAAGATGATTTACCTTACAACCAGTGGCGGCGATTAGGGGTGGATTTTAAGAAAAGATAAAAATTTCATTTTTATCGTCTAACTGTGAATTATAAAAAAATACACCATCCTTAATGTGGTAATCATCAATTGTCTTTCCTTGGATTTATTTCATTATTGATATCATACTTANTGCCCCTCTTCTGATTCCCAATCACCGCTACTGCTTGAAACCAGTGGTGACCACAGAGGGGGAAACGGGATCGTATGATCTTTGTGTAGGCACTGCTTCAAAAGTGATCTTGGCCTGTCAAAACGAGACAGTGGTCAACAATACAGAAGTATGTACATTATTACAGTTATTGTCCATTGCTAAAATAACATAATCACTAAATAATATGTGATATTACTTAATTGAAGGGAACATAACCTCTTATTCTTATTTAGAACACTTTAGAATTAGGTGTTTAAAATATTTTTACCTTAATGAAAGTTGACTACGGGTTGGGGTGCCCGCAGACGGGGGTCGTGACGCCAATTGTGTTATTGAAAAGTTTTTTTGGGAAATTTGAAAAGTAGAGTTATTTTGGGAGTTTAGAATATTTAATAGTTCAATAAAAAATACTTTTCAAAATAACCTATATTAAAAATCATAACCATGTCGTATTCATTTTAAAACAGTATGGATATTTTAACACGATTAATATTAATTAATTTTTCGAAATTGATGAATAAATCTTAAAAAGTCATGCCATGCAGAGATCGAGACCGCTTAATAAGCAGACACGAGCGTGGTATCACCTCGTGTCTTTCAAATTGAGCCCCGACCTTGATCTCGCACAGTAAACTAATACACTGGATGCAAAGCAATCATCAGTGCCAAGAACAATGAAATATTTTCTAGACTGGCCGTCAGTTGTGTAAACTTACCTTTTCAAGATAGAAAGGCATATCCAACGATAGGATTTTAATTGCGTGTTCACTATGTAATATAGTTCTCCAGTTGTTACCATATAAATAACAACTTAATATATAAAACTCAAAATCACAAACAACAACACGACGTTAATATGAGCGTTCCATGTATTGTATCTGTGAAGTGAGATCAAGCATGACGCGTGATCACCTTTGTAAGATCTTACTCATAGTACAGATCTATATAAAGGGCGCTCTATAGAGCGTAATCTCATAGATGTCTCATCTCTCTATATAGAACTGTAACTCATAGATGTCACTGTTCATAGTTGTAGCGATAGAGTTTGGATAGTTAGGATACCCTACCTCTATGGTTGCAGCAATGAAGTTGGTAGCACTGGTGACGTCATTGGCGCTGAGGAGCTAGTGTTTCGTACTAGGTTTCATTTAGACATGTTACCCGGGGGTGTAACTTGAGAAGCATGACATGGAAGTTACTAGGCTGCTCTCATTGAAGGACTCAGGGCACAGAGCAAGAGTTGGCTGAGTCGAATCGGTGAACAAAAATAGATGCAGTTTTTCGTTGAAATCCCGACTAACCTACGATTCGGAACATCGCTCTGATACTGAAGGGGAGGAATGCTCCGAGGATCTAGATGATCTCACGCCATTAGATGCCATGCTCTAAAATTTGTACCAATAATATCTTGCTATGGTGAAACGTCGGTTCAAATGTCATTATCTGACAATAAGAAAAATTTTAATGTAGAGAATGAGGGGAAAATGTTACTACAATAAATTATTGGTTGTAGAGTTTATCAAACAATGTAGGTACCTATATTTCATTTTATTCATTGAATTATAACCATTATTGCAGATGGTTATTCTTGATTTTTCCCCAGCAAAATAACCAAAGGTTAAGGTTTTAGATATGATGTAACGTTCGCACCATATTCAAATTATATTATCGTAGTACATAAGCGTGAATGAGAACCTATATTTAAGATTAGTGCATATTTCGAGTACCTAAGTTGCATATTTTAAAGAATAGATCGAAGAGAAGTATATAATTCGAGAATTTTCGCTGCATATTTGAATGCACATCTTATCAGTAAGAATGCATATTTAGAGGATTTTATGTGCATATTTTATTCAAGTTACAGCAATATACAAGTAATATTTTACAGATACTACAAGTGCATACCCATCCGAACTCTGATCGATTTCCCTTTCGATAATGCATATTTAAATATGTATGTATTGAGCACATTTGTTAAAGGAGTCAGTGTGATGGAAATGTTAATGGTGAAAAATAATCTCCTCTCAATATGACTCATGGTTCTCATTTGTCTTGTTTTAATACATTCAGATGAGTGGTATAAACCATTACAGTTGTCTAATAGCGTGCTCAAGAAAGCTTCTAATTATGAGAATTCAATTTTATAAATACCAAATAGTTTACTTTCTCATATACACAGCATATAGATAGTTTTGTAATCATGAAAAAAATTGAAAGCGAGATATTGACTTTAATATAAGTTTTGGCGATCCCTAATTCTGAAAAAGTGGCTTTTAGCATAACATGCGTCCGTCCGTCCGTCTGTGCGCAGCGATTCTGCGTAAACGGAAGAATCAATTTAATTTACATTTCGTATTTACGGTAGAATTTACTTGTTGTCGATGCACATGCTCTATTTTTTTTACTTTAAAACAAAGGGTACTTCACATGAAGGTCAAAGTACTCTTTTGAATGTTTCTCAAAAAACGGCTCCAACGATTTTTCTTTAATTTTCTGTACGTAAAGTGCAATTAGTATGCACTACATCCGCGCTAGGGATATTTCGCTTGAAAGTTTGGTGTAGACGCAGTAAAATAATTTATGTCTGCTGCACTTACACATCAGTATACTGTTTTAAGATGCTTGAGTATTAGTTAGCAGTGTAAATGAGCCAAGCAGATGTAGAATACACTTTCGGTAAACTGAAATGAAAGACATGTTAATGATAAAATACATAGGAGGACAGCAAACGCACTGCAGGTACGAAAATACATCAATTTCATTATACAACGAAATTATATTTACATAACACTTTTACGATATTTATAAGTGAGAAGTCGCAAAATGTTATGAAAGAATATTCTGAATCTATATTTTCCCTTTCAAATTTCAAATAAAAGACAGTGATATTTTTTCTAGTGACTTTGAACACGTCAAAAAATGCTAGTTTTAGTTTAGTGCTTTTGTCCTACATGTGGTACGTAAAATTTGCTTATTTCTGTCCACACTGTTTACATGTTCGGTATTCACTGTCCTACACAGAGGCTGATAAATATATACCCAAGACATAATGAGAATACAATAACACGACGCGTTTTAATGTGTCGAATTACGGGTGTCTAAATATTATAGTGAATTAGATATGACATGTGTTTATATGTTCATCTTAGATGGAGAACTAAAATGTACTTTTTCCCGTGTTGATGTTTTTTTTTACATCACGTCCGTTGGACTTGGGAATTCAATCTTTTGCTGCAGAAATTTACGTATCAGATGTTTCAACTGTTGTTCTTTGGTTGTGTGTCATATTTCTATAGTGGGGCATAATATATCATACGTGAGCAGATGGTTTTGCATGTTTACGCAAATTGATGTTTAAGATCATATCTGAAGACAATATGATATTTTGTCTTGGATGATATGTACAACATAAAGAAATTTTAATGTCTTACGTAGCAAAATATCTATAATTTTGTTATGATACTGTTATTAGAAAAAATTAATTAAATTAAATATTCTAAACTCATGGAATGAACTGAAACCAGAGGTATAAAATTCGGTACACAATATAGAGAAAATAATGAAAATCAGGCCGTATCATCTCATATCCGATTTATTTTCACACAGCAGAAATTTACATTTTAACATTTCAAATAATTTATTTTTGATTATATTTTAAAATTAAATAAGAAAACATTGTATGTTTGCTTTGAGCTCGCATGGATAATATCTCAATAATTTGTTTATCATTTGAAATAGATTATAAATTCTACCTAACTAACCTCCTCCAAAAACAACACGACTGAATTTTCAAATTGGAGACGGCTTATATGTCAATGGTAGTTAAAGGATTTCTGTAATAAGAGATTACAGTACATATAGAAATAAGAGTATATAGACTATATACTGTGGTAGAACGTGATTTTAAAAAACAATTAACAATTAATAATATGAAAAATAAAAGGCCCCGGCTAGCTCTTCTCAGGGGTCCACAATAAATTTGATGGGGTTCGATTTATATCCGAAGGAAAGGGGCCATACAATGGTTCCAATCAAGGAAAACGCCAGACAAATAGATCCATTATAAAAGTTAATTTATTATTTGGAGACATTCCTCCCAAAAAAGGGAGAATCACCCCCAAAAACAAAACACAAATGAAACCCAACACTCACTTTACACTAACGCCAAAGTGGCGTTGCCCCCGCCAAAAGACATACAAATTTTACTCCTTCCTCACACAAACAAATCATTCCCAAAAACAAAACACAAATAAAACCCAACAATCACTTTACACTAACGCCAGAGTGACGTTGTCCCCGCCAAAAGACATACAAAAAAAATCACTGGCTTTACAATTAACATTCGCTAACTGTTGATTTTATCAACATTTGTCCTGACCAAACAAGCGTTCATTGTCTTTTTAACTCGCTTCAAACTATAGTTACTCTTAAACATTCATTTCTTGTGAACAAAGTCAAACACTGATTTTACTTGTCATACCTTTCTGAGCGACAGAGTTCAGTCATAACACTTCTCAATTAAAAGTTCACGCTCAGATTGGTAACTGACATCCAGTTCTTAGTGACGCGCAAGCGCAATGCGACGTTGGCTTACACCTTCACCAGCGATCGCACCATACCTGACCAAGATGATGGACCATTTGGAAGCTGTGGAGGAGGATCCCCTCCCAGACATCAGCACGGCTGCCTTCACGGATTCTCTGCGACCCGCGCCACTCAGCTTCCGCGTTCCCCTCGTCCGTCCGGTTACCACCCGAAAACCGCTCCGACAAACTAATTGACTTACTCGAGTGATCTACGCCGCATGAGCACGATTCGGAAACGTATGCTGACGCAATCTAAAATCGAGTCTGTGCTTTAACGACACACAAGTTTCAGCTGACAAAAACTTGCACTAGCTGACAAGCATCTATCTGAATGCTGACAAAAAAAAGTCTGAGTCAGCGAAGACACATCTATCAGTGAGCTATCTGTGAGCACCGAGTAATGAGCGCAACTCTGCGCGCCTCCGAGCACGAAAATCTGAGCACCTCTCTGCAAAATGAGAGCAACAACTCTGCGAAAATGTGAGCTATCTAAGCACTCGCCGAAAATCGGAAGTGTGTGCTCCCTGAGCACACACCGAAAATCTGAAGTGTGAGCTGAGCACGAACGGACGAACTACGTCCGCGGCGTCGAAATCTACGAGATGTGAGCACTGAGATGTGAGATGTGAGACCGAAAAATCTCTGCGTCTTCGTTAAGTAACCTACATCCCTTCTTTTCTCCCGAATTTCCAAAATTTTGAATCTCACGTGGTCCGAAATCTCCCAATCCAAATACTTTCCCCCCTCCTACGCCTGGGTTTTCATTGGTCCCTTTAAAGATGTTCGTAGAAGCTTCTAGAACATTCTGGCCGAAAAAACGTTTAAAGGTCCAACGTTCGCGACGAGTCTGAACTTGTGCGCGTCCCCAGCGACCAGATGTGGCTCCTAAGGATGGGTGGCACATCCTCCCCGCCTCCTTTGAGCCTTCGGTTTGTAAAGGATCATAAATTTTGATTGAAGCCAAAAGAGCCGCCGACAAACCACACCCCTGGTTACTTTTGCAACCGTCCTCCGTTCAAATTTCTATCACTTCGCCCGTCCGAAATTTCGCAACAAAATGATTAAAATCTTCTTAATTAGTGAATTATTCAAATCTCACAATACAGAAATCTCTTAAATTGCGGTGAACGTCACCACCAGGTAGAGTACTCGAATACGACCAAAATATAGAGGATCATGCAAAAATATCCTTTTTACTAAATAATTTTTTGTAACTCCGTTTTTGCAGGAGGATAATGGAAACGTATATCGAGAAAATATGTGCAATGGTTTTGCACCACAAGTCAAGTTTTGCGGAACTATCAATTGGCTTCTTGAAGTCCTTCCGTGCTATAATCAAATGACGTCCAATGGGGAGGGGCTGTAGCCCCCGTAGCCCCCCTCCCCTCAGACCTGCCACTGGGTAGACATGATATTGGTCCGTAATTTTTAGCATTCCTTGAGTCACTTCCTTAGAGAAGCAAAATTGTGAACACTTAGGCAAGTCATCAGGTTTCTTCACGGTGCGATTGATAGGTCGGGTAAGGTGTTCATGTGTTCTTCTAAGATACAGGGATAACGAGAAAGTCTCTTTCCATTACCCTCCTTTAAAAGTATGGTGCAGTCTGAGCATGCGCCGTAAGTACATTCCCAAGATACAAACATAGTCCTTTGATGACCCTTAACCTGCCAACATTCTCCCTCAGCTGATCCTATCTAGGTGTCACGAAGCGGATCACGCGCTTCTGAAAAATGGGTCAGTTTTCGATTTCACTTCGGGTGCGTCGGTTTTGCATTGCCTCAGCGTACAACATTCCAGAAAACAGTTTCATGCAGTGGTGACGATTTAGGCGGGGGGAGGCGTTCAGGGACAGCCGCACTTTTTTAAGGAAGACTAAATGGGAATTATGAAAAAAATTGTACCATTCTAAATGTGTAATCACTTAATTGTCTTTCCTTTGATTTATTTCATTATTTGAAACAGTGGAAATATACAGAAAATGTCATGCGATTGGTACAGTGCCGTACTGGTCTGTTGAATAGTGTCCCGTCTCTGTCACCCGACGAGGTCCATCGATTCATTTCGGGCATCCAGTTCTTTTCTCAACAATGGAAGATAGTTTCGAATCGTTTTATACAGTTGAAGATATTATTTTTGAGTATGTTCATTACTACCCCTTATATTCGTATTAATGAAGGTGCAACATTAGATATTGCCGTAAAATCTGGCGTTGAAATTTCTACATATTCCGATTTTTACTGAGAAATATCGCGCATCGCTTCGAATTTTCGGTGTCTTTTGTGGATATTTTGCGTAAATAAGTCGACCTATCACCAGGGTTGTTCCTCGATATTTTGCTGCCCAAAGTAATTCAAACTTTTGCCACCCTCTTAGTGGCGTTACATACACCTCCGCTGACCCCGTGACGCGGGGGTCCCGGAAATTCGGAGGGCTCGAAGGGCCTGAAAGCTTGGTAGGTAGCAATTTTCGTTGTTCTGATAGAGAAGGTGAAATGTCGAGAACAGTCATAAAATTTCATTTTATGAAATGAAATGAAACAAATACTCTGCAGTCGATCTTTCAAATGAATAGGGAATCATTTAAGACAAAAAGAGCGATTTAAAATGTGGGAATTGAAAACATGTAATGAAAAATTTACTTAGATGCAATGCTAAAATATGATCTTAAAATCCTCAATTTTAATTTATGTAAACTAATTTGTATTTTGAGTATTTGGCGTAATAGAATTTGGCTTCATTTGTACAAATAACGAAAGTCCATGGTTGTTCATTTTTGTATTAAAAATAAAATAAAAGTAAAAAATACAAAAATTGTTTTTGTGTTTCATCGAAAAAATATACTTCTATTCTCTATGAATGTTTCAAAGTTTTCGAAAAATTATCAAACATTTTAGCATTACATGTCAATTGTCTGGTGAATTATTTTGTGGGGGAGGGGCGGCCGAAAAACGGTACGTCACTGTTCCCTCTACATACTGAATTTGACATGAAAACTCATGTGGTCGAATAGATTTTTGCACATCAGTTGATAAGTAAAACATGGTAACAGCTTTTATAAAAGCTGAAAATCAACCAATTACTTCAGTATATGAATACGATGTATATTGATTTTTTATTTAAATACATTAGTATTACTTTTTAAAATGCGATCATTCATGCTTTCCAGTATTTTAATAATGTCACATTTGAGCATTTAAGTGAATATTATAATAAATAATAACTATTATTATTATTTATTATTCATGTAGCTCCTCCTTCCATTAACAATTTAAAAAAGACAGAACAGACAAAAATTAAAAAATATCAGACACTTAAGATAGAAATTCAAAAGATTTGGAAAGAAATTGAAGTATTAATTATTCTCCTCATAATTTCAGCTACTGCAGTCATTTACAAAACACTGACAGGGCATCTTGCATAATTCCATTGACTAAAAATACACTGCTAGAAATGAAGCAATCCGTTGTATTACAAACATACCCCCTAAAGACCTGTCTCCACATAGCGTTTCCGAAATTCGGTACATCGGATCAGCAACTTGCCGTTGAAAATTTTCACCCGCCTCCACACAACCGTTGCTACCGCGTAGAGCAGTCACGATTTCAGATAGCAGACACGTGCAATGCTGCTGTCACCACGAAGGGAGGCGAGACTGCGGCGTAGTCAGTCTCTACAGAGTACGCTTCATTTCATCCGGCGATTTAGTTCCCTGAAGAAAGTAGAAAAATATTAAAATTTCTCACAAAGAACATTTATGCTAGAGAGTAACGGTGTTCATCAAATAATATTGAAATTAATTTTCATGCCATTATATTATTTCATATATATGAACGTAAATGTCCCGGTATGGTAAATGATATACTATATAATCTTGTCAAATTTATGGTAAATTTAATTCAACCATTTAACTTTCCGATCTCAATTATTTATTTTCTTCAAGTGATAGATTTTTTAATTTGGGACATCTTTCTTCCTGTACGAGAAAGGTAAAAAAATGTCTTCTTGAAAGTCGAAAATAAATAGCAAAGGTAATCAATTAACTTGGTTTTATAAGAAAAATAATTAAAACTTTTAAATATTATTAAGGAACAGAGTGCAATTCTCATTCATTCTTAATTAATTCACTATCAAATGTAAAGGAGCAAAAAGGTAAATTCTACAAATTCATAAAATTGTCTACATCTAATTTGACAAAATTACGAAATTGTTTACTTAACAAAAATGAAATAAATCATTCAATTACGTCCCAGATGAAAAAAATCATTTGTTTCTCACTTCACGCCTGTCCTTTCGTTCTCATTGGTTTAAATGTCTAGACAGAGACTCAAATGTACATCCGGCTTCGATCCGACGTACCGACCTTTGTCAAGTCAAGTTTGACAGGTCAAGTGGTATGTCCGCAATGTGGGAACTGTACCATAAGATACTATGTGTTAAACACTCATTTCTTCACGACGTGCCGCGCGTAGTCAACGCAGCAGGACGGTGGTGGAAACGACAAACGGGCGGGGAAAATACGCACCGCTGAATGTGGAATTGGTCCCATTTAAATGTACATCCGGTTTCGATCCGACGTACCGAATTTTAGCAACACTGTGTGGAGACAGAACCCAACAAGGAAATTTCTTAGACTCGACTAAGACCAAATTTTACTTCCGGCTTGGCATGTAAGCCCACCCCAACTAAACAGAGAAAGAAATATTGCACAATGATGATAATAATAATAATAATAAATGTCCCCTTATTTTGATATTTTTTGCTAATATTTTATTTGCTCGCCCAGTTTTGAACCCAAATCACTGTCACTGATCCAATGTCATGACCTGTAGGTGAGCGCCCAGCGGAAATACCGCAGACAGACATCTTTGCAACTCAATACTTTCAATGTTATGAAGATTAGCTTTTGATTTAGCGCGTAACACTGGAGACTTTGTCGTGGGACCTACACTAGTTCAAGTGATTATTTAATTTTTTCGGCTATTCTCTCTAAATTGACATCGAAAATGAGAAAAAAAAATTAATCGAATTTCGAAAACTTCACTCCGTAGTACTCATGTAACGTTTGTGCTAAATTTCGAAGTTCTAATTCTTCCGGTCTCATCATTCCTAGAATAAAAAAACACAAAAATTCAAAAAGGAAAATCCATATCAATCGTTTGGAGGTCCACACGCATCGACCCTCCAAGTACGTACAAGTACGCAGATCTTCTAAGCTCTAGGACTAGCAGTTCTGTGCTAGGCAAGAAAATCAAAACATGTTAAATGTTCAATAAAAAATACATGCAAACCATTGAAACTCCAAGCTACACGATGGACACAGATACATAAACTTTGTACATATACAACGGAAATCTAGAAAATAAAGCGACTCTACTGTCTTCTATAAATTAACAAATTTTAAAGGTAATGAGAAATTTTGGAGCCTAAATTTGGTCGTTTCTTTATTGCAGATTGTATCTCCTGCAGTATTAGTTCTTTCCATTCTAGGATGGTGTTTTTAATGACGTTTTCTTATGTTATTCAAGGAACATTTTCATGATTAGCTTGATTTTCTTCCATGATTCCACGCCATTTCTGTTCCTTCAGAGGTCTAAGCAAATGACCAATTTTTTATTTGACTCTCGGTAAATATGTTTAATAGTTTCTTTTTAGAACATTTTCATTTATTTTATTTAGTATTTACAAAATTATTATTTTGATTTGTATAAATTTAATATCGTCTACAACTTTTAGTGGATATGATTTTAAGCGGAGCTCTAAATTTTAGTGGTCCTTTTTCGAAATGCCACTCGGTTTGTTCTTGTACTATCTTAGAACTGCTTGTTTTGCAAATTGTTAGTTTTATTTAGGATGATTAGCTAAGTCATATACTCAAAATGCTAGAGCATCACTCTATAACATTATCGTAGCAGTACGTAGAAAACACGAACGTCAAAAACCTGAGGAATCCCTTTGGTAGTTCAGGGCTAGCATGCTTACTTGTTATTGAGTCATTCCCTGTTCAATTCAATTCGGGTCCAGAAAAAAATTGTAGCTTTTCACTTCAACATCTCAGTTAATATAACTGTACAAGAAAAAAAAAGTTAGCAAGCTCATCTGAACGTTAGCTGTGTCAGCTTACGCGTTGGCTGTCTAGCGGACAGACAGAACAATTAGTTGCTACAGCTTACGTTTTTGCTGCCCTAATCAAGTTTTCGTTTGATCGAGACCAATTTACTGTCACTGTGGAAGCTAACGCTGTTTAAGTTGAGAGGAATAAATTTACATTAACAGCTACAGCTTATGGGTTTTATGCGCAAAAGCTCAACCCGCCCTCAAGAATACTATAAGAACAGTTGTTTGTTCCTCCCCGCCAATCTCGTTCGTAGTTGCCGCTAAATGACACTGACCTGCTCTGCCTTCTATACATTTGGTTCGTTGACTCGTGACTGAGGCGGCGCAGCCTGTGCAATAGTTTTACGGAGTCAAAACGACTATGGCTTTCGCAAGTATGTATAGTTGTTCACTTGAACTAATTCATTACGACGACGACGACGACCATGGCATCGTCGAGCATGGCATCGCATTCTTCGTCGTCTCCTACATCTTTTTTTTTTGTTTGGTTTTAGGGCTCGTCAACAGCAAGGTCATTAGAGCCCTTCTCCTACATCAGTGGGGCACGCCGGACTCCTACATCAGAGCGTTTGAAGGTAAGACAAATATACCTGTTTGCTACCGTTGCCGCTTGCTCGTGGACTGCTGTTTTCATTTGCACTTACTATTGGTTTGTGTTTTAAATACAAGTTATTGTTAGATTATCTGTTAAGTGATATTTTTATTCTTGTCTGTAAATATGTGACGGGGTAAAGTCAAATAAAAGATAGTGCCATTGGACTTAAGGTTCGCTATTTCTGGCAATCTCCTGAGAAAAGTATACGCGTTCATACTGTTCTCGAGACATTTTACTGATGACGGAAAAGGCACTGTGTTGTCAGAAATGTATTTTGTCCTCTTTTCATTACCTTCATCTCCATCCAATGTACTCTTTTGAGTAAGCGAGTGGTGCAGGGATGTGCAACGTAACCATAAGAAAACAGGGTTAGGAAGAAACAGACCAAGGCCATGTGAGTTGTGGAATTGTCATTTTCGTAAATCAGTAGTGTTAATCCAATATTTCAATCCAATAGTTCATCCAATAATAAAATCCGATAGTTCATCGTGTGAAGGTGCAGCAGATTTTGCTTAAACACACGTGTTCCGGGGCGACGTATGAAATGATAGGGAAATCCTCTGGCGGATGCCACGGAACACAACAGTTTTATGAAGACGGAGGACCAGCTTCCAAGGAAGCAATTTGAGGGATGTAAAATAAGGAAAAGACCACAAATAATCCTCATAAATTTAATGAATTGAATTTCNGTGAAATACGAATCTAAGTATCACTAAATCAGTAATCTTTCTAGATAATTACACAATTGGCACACCATTATCCATCAATTCACAGACTACTTGTGTATTTTAGTATTACATAGAATTACTGCTTGATAAAATGAAATAAATATCCAAGAGTCAACAAGACTTATGATTAGAACGAAAATCCTTATATTGATGGTGCATTTTGATCAATACAATATTAAGTATTTCATTATTACATGAAATTACTATTTGATACAGTAAAAGAAATGTCCAGGAACCAAATTACTTATTATTAACATGAAAGGTTCTTTATTACGGGTGCATTCAATCAAATGTTCAAGATCATGCCACTCCGTAATGTTTTATATTCTATTTTCCTTCTTAATTTGATACAATCAGTGAGGATTAGTCTCTCAATAAGAAAGAAAAGTGTTCTGCTCTAGATTACACTGACGAGACCATTTAGAGAACCATTGAAAATAACTGATAACAAAAAGAAACACATGTACCCAATTATTACGGAGTAGTTCTCGTTTCAAGTCATGAACACCCACACATATTCAATACGTGGATTGTCTCCAAACACAGTAAGTCAAGAACTTAAATGTTAATACTCAATTTTTGGAGTCCAACTGGCGTTGTCTTCAGTCTGTGGCTCGATGTCTTGAAATGTAGGGACACGCACTCGCATGGGAGTACAATGATGCACACGCTATGTTTGCGGGCGCGGATTGAAGTAGCGACCAGAAGCGTTCACGCACACGAATGTAAATACAGCATGGGAACAAATCCCGGTCGCGTGCGGCAACTTGTGAAGGTGCTCTTAAATGTAATTTAATAATACGACTTGATGTTACTCGCTCTATAATAAAACGAATAGAAAATTGAATGAAACTAACTAAGTAATCAGACTTAGCAAGGAAAAGACCGACTTTGAAGTTGGGTGACTGTTGGCGAAAAATGTATGTCCGTTTGAGTGGACGAGTAGTAGACGATTGAGAATGTCCGTTTGAGTGGACGCGTGGTAGCCGATTGAGAGCGGATGCGAGGCTGAAACAGATCAGGTAGAGTGCTGAAGAGAGAAAGGTCGCCCGTCTATTGGTACTATCTTACGGCCAGCTAAATGAAGCTCATGCTAATACGTGCAGATTTTGTTAAATGAAGGGTGCAGGAAATGTGCGCTTCCTGGTGAAAGGTGTTTCGTCTAACAAAGGCCAGCTACCGCAGCCCGCATTTTGGGAGTGAGAGGGTGCCAAGCGTAGCCTTGCGGACAGGTGCTTAGGAGCAGGTAGCCTCACTTAGGGCAAGCGTTATTCCCAGCTGGGTGGAATCATGTGTGCCGAAACAACACGTGTATTTGCGCATTTATCAAAAATTGTTTAATTAATGCTTGTTTAATAATATATAGAGTGATTTGTTTAATAATATATAGAGAGAGTGTTTTATTGTATATTTAGTATTCAAGTTTAATTATATTCACTTTCTAATAGCCTTAATTTCCTATTGTTCCCCATTTTTTTCTTTTTATTCATCTAGACTAATCTTTCCAGGTTTCCTTCCTTTTCGCAGGAAATTGCTGAAATTGAGGAAAGGATTGGGAACCGAAAGAAGACCCTTGCAAAGTATCACTATACACTTCAATCAGTACCTGTTTTCCTTGTACCAATCAATGGAAGAAGACAAAACTTGATTGGTTTGGACAATCAACGCTGTTAGGTAAGGGACCCCTTTGAAGTAGTTGAAGGAACCTTCCAGCTGACCTTTGGTCTCGACTCCAGCTACCCTGTTGAGGCTCGCCATATCTGACTGTTCATCCAACGTACACTCTTCAACATAACGCCTCAAGATTTTAGTAATGATGCTGATTTAAGATCCTTTATCTCTGCAAGACTTAAGGACTTTGAATTGTATTCTTCAAAATGAAGTGTCCATACTATCCAAAATCATATGTGTCTTATCACACTCATCACAAATTTAGTCACTCCTTTAAGGCTTATGTTTGTACGTGTGACCTCTCGTATCGTGAGTGGCAGCAATTTCATAAACATCATAAAACTTGCAATGAAGTTCAATAGCCACTGCTTGGTTCTTGTCAAAGTTCTGATAATATTATTCATAATAAAATTGTCCCTTCTACTATTTCTTCTACTTCTGACACTTAAAATATATTCTCTGATTTTCAAGATGTCCAGCCAGTCACCTCTACTGACGCTCAGGCTAGGTTGCGCAGTGAGGTTGATTCTTTCGTTTGCAAGTTGTATGAAAAACCTAAGTTCCCTAGGTCGTATGTTCAAGAAAAGATGAATGTTTCTTATTTCCTTGAAAATGGTGTACTGTCTACCTCAAGAAATAGTACTATGTCATCAATCAATTTTTAAAATGATCAGTTATCTGATTTAAATTCTATAATTTCATCTGTAGAGAAACCATTTTCTCACTTCAGTTCTGAATACCATAGGTTTAAGTATTTTCAGTACATTGGGGAGTTTATCACTCCTGTTCCATATAAAATTGGAGAGTTAGATGTAGCTGAGGGTCCTTTGCTGAAGAAAAAGAAAGTTTTTGGACAGAGTGACAATCCCTTGAAGAAATATTTAGAGATACCAACTGCTCTAAATGAAATTTTTCATACGTTAGTTCATCGAAAACTGCATCAGAAACAAAAGAAAATTTGATCAATCTAAGCTTTGGCAAAGTAAATTAGATAAATTTAAGGAAGGGCTGCTCTCTAGAAAGTTACCGGGCGTGAGTGGGGACCTGGGTCGCACACTTCAGTAATATGAGGAAACAGGGTCTGGAAGATGGAAGAAAAGAAGACACGTTAATGGCAGCAAGTGGTTTAAGTGCGATAATAGTGACAGTATTGCTATTAATTGGTGGAATCGAGCCGAATCCTGGTCGTAATAACACGACTCATAGCGAAACCACGCTGTTGACAATGTGCAGCGGCTGCGACAGGAAGCTGAGCTCGGGGGCACAATAATAAATGCATCAAATATAGAGAAAAATTGGACGGGGAAAATATTCAAATGTTGAAAAAATTTGCAAATCTCTGGCGAGCAAATTGATGAGCTCGAACGAGAAAATGTGAAATTGAGACAACTATTGAAAGTCAGAGTTGGAAAGGAAGAAGTGAATGGAGAGGGCAGCTTGGAGCAGACACTCAATGAACGAATTTAGAGTTTATGAAGAGTTTACAAACGACCAAGGATTGCTTAGCACTCGGTGATTCTATAGTCAGACAAGCGGGAGAGGAAGACGAAAAGATGGATGTGAAATGTTTTCTGGGAATTCGGATTCAGCAATTGCGGCAAGTCATTGTAAATAGAGAAATGGGATATCCAAAAACAGTTTTCATTCTCGTAGGGACAAATGACATAAGACATCTCAACAATGATTATATTATGGGAGAGATGTATGACTTAACTATTGCGACGAAGAAAAAATTCGTGAACCCCAATATATATCTTAGCAGCGTGTTAATGAGAAGAGGCACTCATTGGAGGCGAATTTCAAATATTTCGAAGTCATTTGAAACTGTAGTGGAAATGTTGGGCGTTAAGACTGTGGATCCAAATTGCTGGTTAAGAACAAGGGACTTTGGACACGACGGATTGCACATAAATCGCCGTGGTTCAACCAGCCTAGGCAAGTTATTTTCAAGAATTCGGGAAAGTTGGGCAAGAGACTGACTAACCATATTGGAGCCGACGGAAAATGAAGCAACGGAGGCACTGGTGGCTGATGCCGCGTCGATGGCAAGAAGGAAGACACGCGACGGGTGATTCAAGGCTGGTGGGCGGAGATGGAAGAGGCAACAATGGAAGTTCTGACGGCGGCGGTGGTGACGGTGGCGACGGAGGCGGCGNCGACCACGGGGGCGCGGGATGCGGTGACAGCGTCGAGGGAAGCGGAGACCGTGGAGAGGGAAGAGGTGATGCCGCCGAGGGAGAATGCTCCGGTGATTACAGGGAAATTGAGAGCTTTTCGACGTCGACAATGGGCATAAATTTCAATATCACTAATAAAGTAAGAGGGATTGTTGGGTCCGTTGGGGGTCTTCTGCGGCTGCTGCAGGTAAATTGTAGACATATCAGATATAAAACGTTATAGTTCGACACTTTATTAGACTTGTACGATCCACACGTAGTTATAGGCACAGAATCGTGGATTGACGTAAACATTAATGATGCGGAAATATTTAGATGAGGATATGGAATTTATCGAAGGGACAGAGAAAATAAAATAGGGGGAGGTTTTTTTATTTGTATTAAAAATACTTTCAACAGCTCTTTAATATTCTCAGATGGTTACCATGAATTGCTAGGCGTTCAAATTGAAAACAAAGACTGCAAAAACAAATTAAAAATAGTCGCTATATATAGAGCACCAGATACAGATATGGGAATACTTGAGAAAATTAAAGAATTCGTCCTTAACGATAATAGATTTAGGAGTCATGTAATAAACGGAGGAGACCTAAACTTTCCAGAAGTAAGATGGGAAGGAAACGTTGATGCGAGGGGTGATACACAGTTATTAGTGAAGGACATGTTATGGTAATGGGGTTAGCACAGGTAACAACAGCGCCAACTAGGGGAGAGGCTTTACTGGGTTTTTTTATCCTCTTTAAGCCCTATCATTTATTTCTCTCATCCGTGGTAATACCAGGTATAAGTGACCACAAAGCAGTTCTACTAGAATTACAATGGGCAACTCACTTCAAACAAAATTCCACAATGACTAGGAAAATATTTCAACACAGGAAAGCGAACATAAATGCAATTAAAGAATTTTTATATTTTAATTACACTAAGTGGTCGTTATAAGGGGAGAACATTGAAGAAATATGGAGAAATTTTAAAGTGTTAATCACGGACGCAACAAAACTATTCGTTCCAATCAAAACAATTAAATCGAACTCAGATCCAGAATATTACCCAAGGCGAACGTAACACTGCAAGTAAATTCAAAAGTTTATCTAAAGAATGAAATAAGGAAAAAATCTTAGCTCGAAATAAATTTCTTAGTGGTATTTTAGGCAGGGAAGAGGACGATTGACAGAGGTTTTATTGATATGCCAGAAACCTTAAGGGAAGGAAAGAAGAAGTGCTTTTCTTGAAAGATTCGTAAAATAATCCAAAAGTATACAAACCTGAAGATAAAGCTAATTTATTCAATAAATACTTCGCGTCAGAGTTTAGTGATAATTCTGAAGTCACAACAATAGAATGTAACTTAGAGTATAATTCCTTCAGAGTCAGGGCGGGTTATATCAGAAAACGTCTAAGAAACTTAAAGAATAAAAAATTGGTAGGGTCAGAGACTTTAAAGTTAGGAGGGGAAGCGGTAGTATCATATCTAAATCTCAATGAATAATACACAAATACCTCAAGACTGGAAGAATGCGACCCTAGTTCCGGTACAACTTCAATATCAAATTACAGACCTGTAAGCTTAACATCGGTTGTATGTAATATAATGGAACACTTAATAGCAAATGATTTAAGAGAAGAGTGGAGTGAAACGGCGCTATTACATGACAAACAACATTGGTTCGGACCGGGGTACTCGTGTGAAAACCAAATAATATCGTTATCTCAGGACATCGCAGACACGTTAGACAAGGGCCAGAGCATAGATGCAGTCGTCATAGATTTTTCAAAAGCGTTTGATTTAGTATCTCATAATTTATTAATTCAGAATACTGGCATAGATAGAAGGGTAATAGAGTGGATCTGTGAATTTCTACATAATTTCTACATTCGGAAGCAAAGGGTTAGGGTTTCGGAAATATTATCGGAAGAAGTAGACGTCACATCAGGAATGGCAAAAGGCAGCGTTCTCGGTCCTTTACTATTTATAGCATTTATCAACGACCTGCCTATGAAAATAAGTTCAAATATTAGATTATTCGCGAATGGCTGTATAATTTAAACAACCCGGAAGACAGGATAACATGCGACGAGACCTTGATGAAATCCACAAATGGGTAACTATAAATCAAATGAAAATAAATTCAGAGAAGAGTAAAGCTATATGTTTCACTCGTACCCGCATAAGGCAAAATTGGTTATATGAAATCAGTTCATATCCAATATCGGAAGTAAATTCATGCTAATATTTGGGTATCATGTTTAAGAATGACTTGGAATGATCTGATCAGGTTAACAGCGTTGCACAAAAAGCCTGGAAGTCTCTAAATTTCATTAAACAAATTTTAAAGAAAGGCTGTAATCCGACAACAAAAGAGTTAGCATACACAACTCATGTTAGGCCTCTACTGTAATAGGCATCGGCAGGATGGGATCCTTATAGAAAATATCAAATAGATGAAAAAATTCATAAACATGGGTAATAATGCGAATAATTACATAAAAATAGAACCTCTCCAAATTCGTAGAAAAAGAACGCAACTGGGATGTTTGTTCAGTAAACTCAAAAAAGAACCATCGTGGCGGGATGTCAAAGAGCATTTTAAAAAACCGACTAGATTGGGTAGACAAGATCACTTTTTCAAAATTCGTGACAGGAAAGAAAAAACAGATGTAGGAAAATATTCGTTTCTCAATAGATCAATCAGGGACTGGAACAATTTGCCTGCGGATTTCGTGGGAGCGCTCTCGAGCTCAGCAACCACTCTTAAATTCAAATACTTTATAAGAAAAGTGGAATAGGCAAATTAAAAGGATTAGACAAGTTCGGGAGGAATGGGTACGTTAGTGTATATGAGAAGCTAGTGGAATGATAGTGGGTAGTGAAGTGAAGTGAATACGAGGGAAATACGTTATTTAGACAAGGTGGGAAGGGAAATGAGAAGTCAAGTATCTTCCGGTGATACAGCTTTTTGACCTCTTGTTGCACAACTTCAATCACTAAAAGAGAGCGGTATTATTCTTGACTTGGTGCCTAAGAAAGTTTATTTTGTGTGTGGGCTTCTATTAGGCGACAATTTAGTTTTGAATTCTGTTGGGGGATTTGCTGAGGGTGTTCAGTCAATTATTTTTGCAGATTTGGCAAAACCTGTAGATTTGTGACTCGCACACAAGCTGTGGAAGATGAAACGTCTCTTAGATCAAAATCATCATACCTTGAATATGTTGCTGTGAACAATCTTTCTTTGACAGGTATCAAGGGAGACTGTTTTTAACAAATTACCATTTTATATCACTTCAAATTACTGTGTTGATGTATTTCATGATTTGTGATAGGGTGTGTGTCATTATGTTATGCGACATTTGTTAGTGCGGAATTTTCCAATTTTTTTCTCTTGATCTTCTCAATCATAGAATAGAAATGTTTTGTTATGGTTCCTGTGATTCTAATCGAATACCACCTATGTCTGAAGATTTTGCTACTCATGACAAACTCAAAATGTCGGGCTATGAAAAGCTTCTTTTTGTAAAAATGTTTGACCTTTTCGTGGGAGATAAGGTTCCCGTACATGATGATTATTGGTTGTTATATTTAAAGCTATATAAGCTTCTTGATATTTTTTGTCAAAAGTATTATCTTCCCGTGAATCTCATTCATTGCGTTTACTTTTCAATGAGTTGAACACTATGTATGTTCAAATGAATGATACACTGAAAGATAAAATGCACAACTTGGTGCATTACCCTAGAGTTTGTGAGGAGTGGGCCAACAGCACTTACCTCTACTAAAAGATATGAAAGCAAACATAGAGATATTCTTGTTCCAGCTCATGCTACGGAGAGCAGGCGTAACATGTCTCACAGTGGCTATCCAACATCAACTGAATATGAGCCATCTATTCATGTCCAAATCATCTATTATACTACGTACCGAATTCGGTCATGTTTCTGAAGTGAGTCTCTCAGATTTCTCGAATGAAGAGTTGGGAGGCGTCTTCCAGATGGCATTTGCTTCACTTTCCACTCATCGTGTTTGTCAACAAACTGGGTTCAGTACAAAGGTACTTTATTTAAACCAGGCATGGTACTTTTATTGTGAGTTGATGAGTCTGGTGGACCTATATTTGGATTGATTCAAATAAGTGTATTCTTGTTTCAAATAAGGTTTTTTCTTTTGTTTTCTCTTATCTTTTTTGTTTGGGGTTTGACGAGTACCTTAATACTTATGAAGTTGACTTGTGCACTAAATGGTCATGTTGTACTCCTAACGAACTGTTTGATCCATTACCATTAGATATTCATCGCTCTATTTTTGGTAAGAAATATGTAACTCTAAGGTATGCATTGTAAATAGTTTCTATGTTTCAGTGTAATGGAAATGTATTTGTATTGTTCAATTCTTAATTTTTTCTGAAATACATTTTTGTCATAGCAACTACCCTCTTTTTATTTGAACTCTTTATATCTGAGAAGATGCAATGCTGAAGACAAAGAGGAGTTTTGGCACCAGAGTTACATAGTTGTACACATGTAACCCACATTTAACTTTCTTACATGCATGCTAACCATTAACCCATACTGAAATCGCCGACGTTGAGCCGACTTAATGATTGTCGTGACGTGCTTCAACGTCGAATAAACTTTCTGACGCTGAATCACCCGAAACTTGAAGTCGAGACGACATAGTAATTAAGAGGTAGACTCAACGAAAATATACTATATATAACCCGACGTCGAGCTGCTATACCCTGATATTTTGAATTATTGTAGGTTAATGTTGTCCAATACCTAATTATTATTTTGAATGTAATTTTCAACTTAGCATTCTAATAAGAATAAATTTCAAGTATTTTAATAATAAAGAAACGTTTGGGTTCATAAAAGAATTATTTCCTTGGTACTCTAAAATATCTTTGTCAAGATTTTAGGATTTATGTTTTAAAGATTATTATTTAGTCATGGTACCAATACTATGGTGCCAACACAAGAGTCAGCGCAACACAAGAGGATAAAATATTTACCCACATCGTCGTACTGCTGTAACTCAATGAAAGCGTCTTCGCCTTGGAAAGGAAAGAACCCTGGATGATACCAGCACTGTCGGATGCCTGAAGACGATCTTTGTGAGCGTAAAAAAGGAACACCTGTTGAATATGATTAAATAAGGTAAGAAGATGAATAGTATCTGGAAAAGTTGTAACAAATATGAAAATTCAACATCGTCAGGAAAGCGTGCACATGAATTGACGCTGCCGAAAAATGCACTTTTCTTGCTTTGATTAATCGACATTCTTACGGGTTAACGACGTCGCTACTGATAAATTTCTGCGTGGGTAGCTGCTAACCTGGGTAGCCTCCTCAAGCCATTTACTATCAGTTCTAGAGAACGAGTGATTTGACTGTCGTTCACTCTAGCATAAGTTAATATAACATGCCCCCTTCCCATCTTGTAGATTAACTACTTAAGCTGTGAGAGCTAATCCAGAAAGCTGTGGTAAAGAGAGGCAAAAATTTCTGTATAGCAGACGGATATTAGCTATGCAAACTTATGCGTTGTCTGGCTGGCTGCTAACACATCAGCTGAACCAGGAAGTTAATTTTTTCCGTGTAGCAATTAAAAAGCGAACCCTCCTTCTATCCACCAATTACTACTCCTTGTATCACTAACTGGTACTGTTACTCCTAACACCTCCACGAGGGCCAAGTTGTTGGTAAACTCAGCTAAGCGACCCACCTACTAACAATAACCCCTTCCATTCATCTCCTACGTCCTATCGTCCCCTGTAGGCAAACTTCAATAGCAAGATACATTTCTCGTTTACAAATACTACAATGAAAAAAAGTCCCAGAATGCAAAAGTGAGAAAGGGAGGTGTCCATGTTCACTTACACATCGAGACAAAGGTTCCTTTTCGATTTTTGTTGTGCTTCGGAACTTTCATGATCATTTTCCGGCATATGTACTTTAGATTAATTTATTTATCTTAAGTTCAGCGGTGTATTTTTACAGATTTTGGAGTTGGCCAGATTTGCTATTTGAAGTTGGCCTGTTGAGTAGATTTAATTTTCTTTCTTGTTTTACTTCGTGTTATTTTTATTTCCTTCATATCGTCTCACATTTCAGTGATATTTAATCTCATTTTCTCTTTTCATGTTTCTTCCTTATTAGTTTGTTCGCTTCTCCCTTTTCTGCATTTACACTCTGTACTTCATCTTTCCTGATGGCGTAATATCTATTGTTGGTCATTCACCTTCTGGGTTTTCAGAGTTATCTGGTCTAGCTGAATCAAACATTCCACGCTTCCCATCGTGGATACTTACTATCATTTCGCACATTTCTGAACTGCTTACTTAATTCTGCTTTTCTGTGAATATCCTCACTGCAGCTAATTTATTTTCTTCATATCAGGTAGCAGTGTTAGTTTACGTTATCTTCATATAGCATATGCTCCATTTTCTTGAATGGGGAGTAGTTTATGGTATAATGATACGCCTTATGACTTCATTGTATTACGTGTTATTCCGAAAATGTTTTTCTGATTTATTTCTGTTCTGAGTAGACTATTGATTTGTCCTGAGTGCAACTGTTTGTCATTTAATCGTTATGGCTATGCTCAGTGTCTTGTGGTTGCCGTTTTTATAGTCATTCTCTCAAACGCTGTTTTTCTTCGAGTTTCTGTCCTCTGTTTAGGAACACCTCTATTTCTAACTGCCAAGTTGTCCTTTCCTTAATCCATGGGGCAATCTATTGGCGCAGTGCAGTACCAAAAACTCGTGGTTCTACGTACCTGGCTGGGGTAATATTACTGTCAATTTTCCCGGCGTTCACACTCCTTTGGGGGTTAGGAGAGAGTAGGAGGAGAAGAAGTGAGACCTTTCAGCACCCATGTGTTGTAAACTGAAGGATATGTGACAAGTTTTATTTCAAGGAAAAATAGGAGAGATGATAGCGAATCTCCTTGTAATATGCTACGTTTGATCTTCAAAGATTTGTTGTTAGTGATCCTGGGGTAGCACGCGCATTCATAACAATCTGGTACTGTGGTCTTACAATTTTTTGAAACTATAAAACTGGGATAATCTGTAAAATTGAACTGTCTCCAGATTCCACGTCATAAGTCAAGATAATATAAATACCGAGTCGAATGCTTTGTGATAATTGTCCCTGGCAACACTGAGATACTTCTTTCTATAATGAGTGTCGCTCAGAATACCTTATATTTCTTGTACACGATGCCACTAACACTGCAAGTTTTGCCAAATATCTCGTTAAGTTTGTCATTGGCAAATAGTGTGACCTCTCCATCATTGACAATCGAGTATTCGAGCCTGGAAGGTATTCGAATTGGAAGGCTGATCGAAGAGAGTCTCGAGTAAAAAGATAAAAACCTAGTCTCCAGTAAAAAAGCAAAGGGTTCTGGCAAATCTTCAAGACCAATTTGCTCACGCACCAGTCGAAGAAGAACTCCTGGAGTCGCGCCTAATCGTAATGCAATCAAGTCTGTTTATAAATAAGTACGTAATGATGTAATAAGAGTAATAAGTATAAAATTATAATACCTATGTAATAAAACTACATTTATTGACTTTTTATGATTATGTAGTTCATTGATTTTGCGCTATTGATGCAACTGCTGATTTTTCAACTTTCTCGATCCAGGTTGCATGCATTTTGTGATATCTAGCCTGACGTGAAATTTCATCCTAAAAGTTCGTAAAATCTTTTAATGAAAGGTCAGAAGCCATTTTTACAGAATCAATGTATTAAAAGACTCAATATATTATTCTGATTAATTTCTCATTCTCTTTTAAACTTCTTTTATAGTGTTGCCGAGACTTGCGTACATTATATCTTCGTTTACGAGCTGCTAGTACCTTGACATTCTGTATATTTTAATGTGATATCCAGATTTTGTCTAAAGTTTATTTTATATCTGGAAATGCACCTCCTGAAAATGAAAATCTTGGAAGACTGGATGTCACATCATTATTCTCTTAATTGAGCAAGATGTTTTCTACATTTTTAAGTTCTGTTCATAATCGTGTCTTCAAACTGCTACTCGCCTCTGTATTCTTTGATTGGTGAATGGTGAATAATGCTTTTGACCGTTCAGTTTCATTAGGGCTCTCATTGTAGTATATATTACATTGTCTACTTCCAGATTATGTGTTTGGGTGGAATAAAATATTAGTCATGAATTCCTGGTTCCATTTATCTCAAGGGGAAAGGAACTTTCATATTAATTTACCTCTTTTAGTTCACTTCAATATTGTAGGAAGACTTCTTTCATTTCATGTTACATTTATACAAAGTAAATGCGTGGTACTTGTTCATTTTGGTCACAAATATTAAATGAACAATGTCTCAGAGGTAGCTGCCTTAGCAGTGAGTCCATAGGGTCCACACTGTTTTGAATATGATATGCTAAATAAGAGCATGAGTATATTTTTTGTAATGTTACGAATAACAAACACAGATTTATGGAAGAAAACCATTAGATAAATGAAACGATAATTTTAAGAGTGTTTTTGGCTGTTTTTCATTATGCTGTATATGAGCATGTTGCATATATTACTGAATAATTTCTATTATTTCTGCTCTTTTTCTGTTGCAAAGAATTGCTTGCTGTATGCTTCTAGAAATCATATTAAGATGTTAAGGTGTAAAAATCGTCATTTCCTTTAGAGATAGCCTCTTTATCATCTTTTTGTACGAATGTGGTTGAAATTGACATAATAAACATATGGATAACAAGGACAAGGGTACGGATTTTCTTCGATTCTCTTCAACTGAGTCGTGGAAAAATAATAAAAGTTTGGGAAGAAAAACTTAAAGAAATAGAAATTCATCAGGAAGTCAGATTAGGGGATTGGTTTTAATTGTCTCACTTTTACCGACGACGTAACTGTGTTCGCTGAGTGTATAAAGACAGCGTGTAAACAAATGAACCTAAAGGAAACTGCACAAAACGCGGGTCTGCGTATATCTTTTGGAAAAACAAAATTCACGACTAACATTGAAAACTCACTAAAATGTTAACAAGAAAGTACGGAAAAACGCAGAAAGTGACCAAACTAAAAAACTTGGATTAAATAATTAAAATTAATGGATTGAGCAAAGAAGCTAACAACGACCGAACCAGAAATATGGAAGCTTACCAGCTAACGAAAGATGTTTATAACAAGAAAGCATCTTGATAAAGACCAAAATTAGATACACAAATTCTGGTACACGAAAGTCGATTCGATTTGCTATGCCTCACAGAGCATTGGCTTTCAACTAACAACATCAACGATACTGCTATTTCTAATTACTATTTAACAAATTCTTACTGTCGGCAAAATTTTAAAGGCAAAAATCCCCACGGATGTACGTATATCTAAGTTCGTAATGATATTTTATCTTCTCCATTGACAGGTTACGAGAACTTCTGCGTAGATAGTGTGTTCGAATTTTCTGCAGTTAATCTGACCGACACCGGTATCGTTGTTTTGTGTATTTATAGACCTCCTCAATCAGATCTTGACATATTCTTTCGGGACTTCGAAATTGTTTTGAAACATATCACACATAAATCTACTAAATCTATCGTTATATGTGGTAACTTCAATATCGATTTCCTGAGTACATCCAACTCTGCACATTCACCAGTTAATCGATTCACGAATCTTATCGACTCCTTCAACCTTATTACTACGATAAACGACCCCACTCGCCTCTCCGGCTCATCTCAAACATTGCTAGATCAAGTTATAGTCAACAATGGAATCTCGTATCTCTCTGAAGTGTTTATCGCCGGATACAGTTATCACCTTGCTCAAGTATTGACAATTAATAATAAACTAAAACCTCTTAAAATCCTTTACAAATTTACAAGAGAGTTTAATGACATAAAAAAACCATATTTATAAATTATTTGCGTGAAGAAACATGGAAAGATTGCCAAAACACCGACGACTAATTCAATGTATTTATCTCAATATTCCTAAAACATTACAACTCTAGCTTTCCCATAAAACTCAAGTTAATTAACACGAAATACAATAGATGGATCACCCAAGGGATAAGAATTTCTTCAAAAAACAATATAAGAATATTCTTCGAAAAGTAGTCTATGCAGCTAAAGTAATGGAAAACGACAGATATATACTAAAATCAAACAACCGGATGAAAGCCATGTGGAATATTGTTAAAAATTTACACGTCAACTTCTGAAAATCGCGAAGAAAATGTTTCTTTACTAAACGATGTCAAAATAGTATCAAATCCTCAGGACATCGCAAGTTTGTTTAATTCTTATTTCTCAGAAGTTGGTGATATAACGAACTCAATATATCCAAATCAATGTCCTCCAATTATATCCACCCACATACCCAATTCTATGTTCACTTCCGAAACTAACGCCAGTGAAGTCATGGGAATCATCAGCTCATTAAAAAACAAATTTTCACGAGAGATAGATGATATACCTGAGTTTATTGTTAAATTTTCGTCCCATGCTATATTAAATCCACTCATAAATATTTTTAATAGTTCTTTATCGGAAGGGGTGTTCCCCAACATATTTAAGAGAGCTAAAGTGAAACCTTTCCACAAGAAAGAAAACAAACTTAATATTGGAAATTTCTGACCAATATCTCTACTACCCACTTTCTCAAAAATTCTAGAAAAATTGCTCTATAAGCGTCTTCTAGATTTATTCTCTCTGACGATCAACACGGTTTTAGGAAATCCTTTTCCACTACAAGCGCCCTATTTTCCTTCTTAAACGATGTTACCACATCTCTAGACCGTGGAGAAAATCCTCAGGGTGTTTTTCTTGACTTATCCAAAGCATTCGATGTCATCGATCACGGAATTCTCCTTACCAAATTGCATTCTTTAGGCATTCGTGGACTTCCACATCAATGGCTAACTTCTTATTTAAAAGATAGATATCAACAGGTCAAAAAAAATACTATACTATACTAAAAATAAAATACTTCAGCGTTGTCTTTCAGAAACAAAGCCACTTACTTGCGGAGTACCCCAAGGTTCAATTCTCGGCTCTATACTCTTTTTATTGTATATGAACGACATGTCATTGTCCACATCAGATTGCAAAATGGTTCTTTTTGCTTATGACACTAATTTACTGTTTAAACACGCCAACGCTCAAAACGTTTTGTCTAACCTTTCGACTTGGTTCCATACAAATCGTCTCATTGTAAACACTAACAAGACAGTGTCTATGTCATTTCACAATAGTAATACAAAATCTTTACCTTACTTTTCTCTTTCTTTAAACGGAACACAATTACAAACTGTTACGAATACAAAATTCTTAGGTCTCCATGTTCAAGACAACCTCAAATGGAATTGTCACGTTGACAATCTTAATTCCCAATTAAGCAAATTGTGTTACGCATTCCGAAACTTAGTTAACACGGTTAGTCCACGTATTTCCCGTTGCGTATATTTTGCAAACATTTACTCTCATTTATGTTACGGCATTACCTTCCGGGGCAATTCCGGTCAGAGTATTCAAACTTTCAGAATTCAGAAGAGGATAGTTCGGATAATTTGTAAATCTCACCCCCGAAACTCTTGAAAACCTTTATTCAAGGAATTAAATATCTTAACACTTCCCTGCATTTATATTTATGAAACGGTCGTGTTTGTTAGGACCGAATTGCCACACTTCCTTCATACGAAACAGTCTCGTTCACGAACACAATACTCGCAATAGTAGTAATATTCATCGCCCTAGAGTGTCAACCACTCTTTGCCAAAAAGGACCCTATCATTCGGGAATCGTTCGGGAATATAATTCCCTGCCCAAGAATATAAAAGATATTATGAAATTGAATCTCTTCAAATCCACGGTTAAATACTACCTCCTGCACCAGTGCTTCTACACTGTAAAAGAATTTATTGATTTTAATAAAAGTTAAATCTGTCTTGTACTTTATCACGCCATTGCTGTAGTACTTTTTAAATAACTTTTTTCAATTAAAAAAACAACTATTTTCTTGCATGATTGTGTTGTCTTATGACTCATATTAATTTAGTTATATGTGTTCTCAACTTTGGCACGGTTGTGTACATAAATTCTGTAGCCCCATCCTGCCCCGGGTTTTTTTCCGTTTTTCCTTCGGACAGAGGCGGATTTATTATACAGGTTCTCTAGGCTTTGTCAAGGGGCGTGTTTATTGTAACAATAAATCGTGAATTTAGTGGGTTTTTTTCAACTCTTATGATTTTTAAACACTATACTCAGAATTATCTATTGTTCGATAATAACTTGTTGATGTAAATTTTTTTCGTTAAATTACAAACATATTGACATTCTATTAGAATTATAATTCATAGCTAACTTTTCATCTTATCTAGGAATATTTGCTGAAATTTTTTAATCCGCCTCTGCCTTAGGGCCCTTGATCGGAATTGATGGGACGGTCCTTTGCTTGCTTCCGGAGAGTAAATTAGTTTATTGTCCTCCACGTGTTCATACGCAGTTTGTACTGTTTTTGACAATAAATTTATGATATTACAATGCGGTAATAAAATGGGAAAGACTCTATGCAACAGAATTCATGTTCTTAATACAATAGAAGAAATGTACAAAAAGGAGAGGAAGATTCTCATATCCTAGGGCCATGGTAAATAATTTTGACATAGGAGGAATGATGATTTATATGAAACCGAACAGAGTGAAAAGTTATCCGTAACAATTATTTGTTCATTTTATGAGAAAGAATAATAGACCAACGAGAAGAGATTTTTGATCATACCTGGAAAAGCAGAAACCGGAACCAAATGGGTCGAGAGTATTAGGAAAGATGCAGGAATTAAGAATAACTGATGACATGATACAAGATAGAATCACTTCCAGGAGAACGATTCAAAGTGACGCAGGTTTCAAGGAGAAGGAAAGAAACTACGTATAGACAGAAGAACGGAGGAAAAAACGAAGTAAAAGGACTGCCGAAGAAGGAGTCATAAACAGAAAACAAGAAACTGCAAAAAATAAATTAATCATTACTTTACGTGTTCCTTAGGTGACGAAAGTGTAGAAGAAGAAACGTGTGTTTTTTAAATTTTAATAAAATATTCTCTAATTTCTGTTATTAAAAACATTAATTTATAGGCATAATGAAGTTTTTGACTTTCCCTTACAGAAAATTATCACACACAGACAATAATCACTGCCTGTGTGTGATGAGGTAGTGATGTAAGTAAGTGATTGTGTGATTACAGCAGTACTTCACGTGTGATGCTAATGATGAGTGATATACCAATACTTAACTTCATCACAGCTGTACTAGTGATTATGTGTGTGCTGAATCACTAATAATTGAATCACTCGCCAAATTATCACTGAATAATCATTAATGGATTCTATTGATGCAGCAATGATTAATCACACGTGTGATTCTGTGATAATTTTCTATAACGGTTCTATTTCAATATAAATTATTTTCGGGATATAATTAATATCTAATATGTTGGGTACTCAGGTCGAAACGACTCACTGAAACTTATTAAATTTTTCGTATTTTACCACAATGGAATCGTTTTCAAATTGATTACTCTTTTGAAAACATCTACACATACTTGTAAAAATGTAATGATTGAATAAGCATTTTCATTTTTATGGTGATTTCATAAGAAAGAAAATTCTTATATAAAAGTAATGTGGAAAGCAACAAAAAACTATAGTTATTTCTTTTTGTTGCATTCGACATAGCAAAGCGTGAAGTAGATGTTAACTTTTTCTCACAATTTCCTTTGAATCGGAGTTATCGTGGAATACTCTCAAAGGGCGATTAAATTTAAGTAAACACACAATATACTTGTAATAAAATCTTATTTGATGAAATGGATGACGAGACCGAAATGCGATTCTATTTCTGTCACCGCCAATAATTAACTTGTAACTGACTTCTTTTTGAATCTTGAATAGCACTATTATAAGAAGTGAGAATCATGTCTACGTTACCTAATGTCTGCAATAACATGTACAAAAACAAAATTGATTAAAACCTGTTAAAACAAAATTTACTCTGAGAATCTTAATTGAGACTCGTGAAATTGTTGTCTCATTTAAGAGCGCTTGTAGTATCTGCGTACGGAATATACGCACTGTGAAAGAAAAAAACCAACGCCAATAGCATGCCAACATCGTGGAATCTGGACTTCTTGGTTTCAAATAGTGTCCCAAAAACAAGAAAAGATAGGGCAAAATTATTGATGATTGAGTACCAACTTTGAGTATCGAATGATTACGTCAAATGAAAGCAAAGTATTCAGCAAAGAGTGAGAGATGTTATGTTGCGAGAGGTATGTTTCATTGACTTCAAAACAATCTTTTTCTTCATTTTAGTGGTTAGCGCCACTTCCGCAAAATACTATACATTAAAACATAATTTAAGAGCTTTCTCAAGATTTCTGTAATTGGAATCCTCAATTTCTTATCCAGTCTAAGCCATTATTACATAATGTATATTATTTATTCATTCCAATCGCTGACATCTTTCGCGTGCTTGCTTCTTTGAATTATAAATCCCTCCAAAATGTCAAACACGATAGGTACATGTTCTTTCTTTGTTGCCCCTTGTATATAGTGTTCTCTGGCGGAGACATGTTCTACTACTTAATCCTTTCTGACGTCAGTGCAGTGTTGGTGCAGTAAAGCAGGTTTGGGTAATGTAATGCCGATTGATGAACTTGAGAACGCGAAGGAATGTGCAATGAGTGTATTGCCATGCATAGCTTTAAATTCCGGAAAGTGACGTGTAGGTGACGTACCGCTTATCATGCCGGTGGAAATACTCTTTCAGTAGTACAAAATATTAACACCGGTACATTCGTTCGAAGTGCGTTTGACAGTTGGAACCCTCGTGACATCTTTTGTTATTTTTCTTGTAATGAGCGTGACATGTGATCAAATTAAATGCGTGCTTAGATGTTTTATTTAACAAAATATTTGTGCTGGTAATTCAATGTTTGTCGTCTGAGCTTTATTGAACTGTATGTGTTGAGAAGTCATTAATGACCCTTCCTGAATAATATGGTGGTAGAATCAAATTACTTGAAATTTCTATTTAATTTGAAGATTGGCAATTAATTCTCCATTGAGTGCTATATCCACTGTATCAACATTCAAATGAATTATCCAACTCCAAAAGACCACCTTCCTGCTGCCTTTACGTTGGACAGTGATTTAAGCAATTTATCTGTTCAAAGCAGTAGTAGGTTTGAATACTCAGATGATGGTGGAGAAGTTTTGTATGTTACACAAAGAGAACTTGTGGCACATACGTTTGAACAACCAATTCAACTGGAATCTGCGGAAGCATGCAGCAGCAATGTTAGCGGTACATGGGAATATCTTTCTAATGAATCAAAAAATTTGGACAGCATTGTTGATGAACTTGGACCTGAAGAAGTGCGGTGGTTTTATAAAAGTGAAACTGATAAGAGATGGCTAGAATTTAGTGGTTATGATTCTTTAAGAATTGAATTTAAGTATCGTCAACTTTATCAAGAATGGCATTTTTACAATAATGAAAATACATGGGCTAACTTGGAAGATAATACCAGCAGTGCCTTAAATTTGGATGATTCTTCTGGATTGAGTTCTAGCCAAACTAAGCAAAGCCCAGTAGATGTTTTGTCTGACAGAGAACATAAAATAGTTGTTAGAGGTGGAATGTATGAAGTTGATTTACATGAATGGAAATGTTTGTCCATATATTGGCCAGGTAAAGTTGAGTACCAGTTTCAGCGTAAGATTTATTATTAATGTTCTCTTTTAATGTTCATCAATTTGCAGGAGAAGAGTGTGGCATTACTCGAGGAAATTGGTTTTATGATGGAACTTGGCAGCCTCTAGAAGTCGATCAGAGTAACAGGATGGAGATGTTTCATTTGGAAAAATTTTATGGACATAAACTCTCAGAGTATCATATTGATCCTGCCTCCAGAATACCCAAGTCTGGTGAGTTGATGTCATTTGATGAATAAATTGGGCAAGTGCCGCTGTATAATGGTAGGAGGCCCAATGTCTTATCTGTTTAATTTCTTCCTTGATAATTGTCTGGGATAAATCTGATGAATGTGTGTTAAACATTAAAGAAGACATTAAAAATTAATCAAAATTATAACTATTTGCTTGTGTTTCTTAGCCATATGAAATGAAAGAAGCTTTTTGATTTTAATAAAAGTTAGATAATTGTCATAGTAGTCCTATAAGAATTCAATTGTCAAAAGAGTAGACCTATCTATGACCATGTAACATGTCTGAAAAACCCTTCACATTTTCTTGATGGAGGCAAAGGCAGTGTAAGGGAAAGAGCAAGTCTATTAAAATTAATTATATTTTAGTATTTTTTTTTATGGAATGTAAAATTCTTCTCAATTTATTATTGAGCTTGTTAACTTCATTGTTTATTGGATTATTTTTTCATATTATTTTTCTACTAAAATAATTTATTTCTTATTTAACTTTAATTTTGATTTGGTCTCTATTTTTTGTTGTTGAAATGAGTTCATTTATCATACTTCATAATATAACGTTAAACAAGGAACTTATATGAAAGTTATTTGAATTAATTTTTTAAACTAAATATTGAGTTTTATCTAATGACACAAAATGAATTAACTATTTACCCATGTTACGCTGACTAATTCTGGAGAAAATTGTAAGAAATATCTTTGATACTTATTTGACTTAAAGGAAATCACTGAATTTGCCACACTGGGAACCTGCTTACAAATTGAAATGGACCGCTTTGATTATTCCTGAATCTTAAACCTAGAGATTAACCACTATTGCTGGTGGTCAGTCAATTGTTATGTTCCTGTAGGATAGATGTTGAGCTGTTTACATCTGGTTTAGTTAATTCATTTTGAATTTAGTTATTCTTAGCTTCTCTTTCAAAAAGAAGCAATAAAATGCTTATAAACCGTCTCTATTCATGTCTCGTATGTTATTTTAAAATAAAAATGTTTAACTTTTCTCTTTTCAGTGCTTCACACACTGTCTTTCCCTGAATTTCATGTTGACTGGTATTCGCCTACAGATGTGTACCTCTATAGTGAAGCTACTCCATCCAAATTGGTGCGCAGCTTCACTCAGAAATTGGGCTTCCAAAAATGTAAGTAGCCTGTAAGGTTGTGATATATAGTTATATGTGGAAACAATAAGATTTTACCTGATGAAACTGATGGAAACACCATAGATTAACTGTTTCATTCAAGCTATGTGAATTAAAAAAAGGACTATGTTGGGTGGTACCATGCTATTTTCATTCTGTGATATATGCTGTTGTAAAATCTGTCCAAGAAATCACTGGTGAGATTTATGTCTGCAGATTCTGTTTGTTGTAATTTGTAATAAGGCACTAGTATGGTACCTATTTAATTTTTTATTTTCTAAAGATATATTTTTTAAATTCCTTGTAAAAGGCTGGATGATCAGTATATTTCTAGGAACTTCAATTGTTTTTTTTTTAGGTGATTACCTTCCTAAACCTTAGTATCTTTGAGTATTAACTTTTTAACTAATCCATCCAAATTATATTAATTCCTATTTAAAGGGATGTTAACCAATTTAAATGTGAGGCTATTGATCATATGGTAATCAGGTAATAAGTATTCTCTTGAATTTAGTTATCCATAACAGTATTTTTCATAAATATTTCAAAGTAGACCCATTGTTCATAATTTTCAGATTAAAAAAGTTTAACAGATTATTTACTTCAATTTCTTTTCAGTAAACTTTTTAGACCTGGAAATAATTTGAAATGGTAGTAATTTGGAATATTGTATGATGATACCTCCATCCACCTGTACTTATTGTGTCATTGTTTGGTGCGGGCTTCTTCCATGTAAAAAATTGCTTTAAAAATACCACCGCATTGTGCGCATCAAAATCCAGAAGACTCGTCGCATTTGCGAGATCCAAGAAGTGACAACACATTATCCTTCCATCTTGCAATGGTAACACAATATACGGCATTTCTAGAAAATAGCGTTTCTCCGTCCTCTAGCACTGGAGATTCATTCTCTGTTTTAGTTGACTGCGTGTTCGAGGTCGGAACTCAATTTTGTAACTCGTCTTTTCCCATATTTCGCCGTTTTTTTGCTGTATTGCTTTACCCGATTTCTTTGAAATTTATCTTTTTCTTCGCTGACAACACGTTCTGCGTTTCTTCTGAGTCATTCCTAAAAATTAAACTCGGAACAAAAAGGTCTACATTAGAATGATTGTTCAACAACTGTTCGACGTGACTAATGGACTGAACATTGCCAAAAAATACGTACTTACCATCTTTAAAATAATGTAGCATTTAAGATCAAAATAATTGAAGTGGAATGGTAGTGGTTCTTGGGAACCGTACTCTGAAAAAGCGTCAAGTGTTAGAGCAAGTGGTTTCAGATAAGAACAGAGGTCAAGTAAAAACTGTGGTTATTCGAACTTAATGTCAGTAGTGGTTTCTTTAATATAAATTTTGTTTATGAACATACGCAGTCGTGCACACCTAGACTCATTACAAATTTTGCAACAAATTTCTCGAGCTGCTTAAAATCGAGGACGAACATTTGTGGCAAATCTTCTAATTTACTCAATCTCTTTTTATATTGTACTAGNCACACACACACACTCTATATATATATATATATATATATATATATATATATATATATATATATATATATATATATATATATATATATATATATATAACTTGAATATGGTTCTTTGAAAAAAAAATGAAACTCCCTATTCTTTAACGTTTCTAATTTTTAGCTTAATGTTATAATATTATAGCTTATTAATTTCAAAACTCATAGTATACCTTTAGCAGTGTCATGAATATAGATGATTAACATTCTTTTTATTTTCTCATATACGTAGCATAGAGAAATTATTGTAATCGTGAAAAATTCAACCACAAAATTTTGATGAAAGTATCATATGCTTCTTCCTGCCTCTGATAACGAATTTTGTTTAGTATAACGTCCGTCCGTTTGTCTATTCATCCGTATGTGCGCACCGATTAGGGCTAAACGGACGAGTATTTCATTCATGTATCGTATTTAGCGTAGCTTATGTTGTTGATGCACGTGCTCTGAAGTGTTTTTATCTTTGATATTCATATGAAGTACCCTTTATATTAAAGAATGTTTTGATTTTTTTTTCAAAAACTGTTCCAATTTTTTACTTTACTTTTAGAAAGTGTAATTCTGTAAGATATATTACATCTACCTAAGCAGTATTTCCCTTAAAAGTAGGCAGGATTGACGTAGGAAAATAACATCTTTCAGCTGCATTGTCACATTCACTATTTCGAGAGACTTGAAAACCATTTAGCAGTGAAGCAGTGCCAAGTAGAGATATACAGCTTTAGAAAATGAAAATGAGTAATACAAGAACGATAAAATTGATAAAAGAACGAAAATTGATCTCCTTATCCGAAATTGCACAATCGTGCCTAAAAGGAAATTACATTTACGTGACACCTATTACGCTATTTATAAGACTAAGGTATCGCAAAACATATTGAAATAATATTCAAGAGATTGATTATTATATCTTTCCAAAAATAATATCCATATCTGGTATCTCGGGGCCCGAGAAATAAAGTTAGGTTTAGTTAAGAGTGAAGAATGTATTAAATACGTATGCCAAGTAAATTTTTCCTAAATGAACTCGATACATGCGCTTTAAAATAAATGTCTGATCTTAAGATGTCTTCGAATTGCGTAGTTTTAAGGATATTTTTAAAAAATCTGGTGACTCTTCGTTAACTGAATCAAGTTTGATTTCAAAACTTATTTTCTGTAACACTTCTGCGAGTTCTTTCATGTACTTTTCTTTCATTTATTTTATGAGTTTTGTAGATAACTTAATTAAACGGATATGAATACTCTCTTTAAAAAGTTAGTTTTACGTATTACAGATAAGGTTTTTAAAAGTGATCGAGAAAGTAAATGTAATGGTTTTGCACCACCAGTTTTAATGTGTAGTTAGATAAATGAAAGAGATAAAGTTGTAAAATATTTCTTAAATTTATGAATAGGATTTGGAAGCGAGTTAAAGCGGGTTGGTGAGGGGTCTGCGTTATTAGGTTTTGGTGGGGGAGGGGGGATGACACACCTGTATTTAACATTTCTGCGCCTCAAATAACAATAATGTGCTCTCTCCCCCCCTCCAAAAAAAAAGAATAAATGTTCTAGCTACTTGTTATATTACCTGTAAAATATTTAAGAAACGCGCACTATTTTCAATTCTCTAAATTATTCCGGAAAGTTTGTTAATTAATCTTTACTATTTAAGTCACTGAAAATTCGATATTAATAATAACAAAACTATGAATGACACATCCCTAGGCTCGTGCTTAGTGATCCTATATCTATGTCTGCACCTTTTTTGCCTGGAGGAAAACCTTGGAAAAAAAACCCGGACTGGGATGGAATTAGAGAGATAATGTACGCCAACGTGACGACGTTCAGTACAGATAAAAATAATCTATTATGAATAATGAACCAATATGAAGTATTTTAATGGGAAGATTGAATTGCATATTTCCTTTTATTAAAATAATAAATTCTTCAATATTATAGAAGCAATGTTGGTGTCAGAAACTTTATGTGAGGCGTACTTCTCACATCTAGGAGGTCTCACTTCATAAATCAGAGGTTACACTTTATATTAAGTCTTTTTATAGCTGCATCGCCGTAATGGATGAGTCGCAAAATGCATAATGGCCTCCTGTGCTACGTTAACACGGCTTGTTTCACTGCACTGATAATATTGCGGCATCGTTGTTTACACATCTTGCGGTATTGTGGAAGATAATGCTGTACTAACGTGATTTGGAAACGACTCCAGATTGGTTGAAACCTCGTTTCGTTGTCAGCATTCACTGCAAACTACATACTTCCACGCTCAACTAGAAATGCATAGACTTGTATTTTTATTTACTTCGGGAGTTGATGAATCCGTGAGGCGTTTCCCTCTTCTACGAAAAATGTTTTTCCCTTGTACGATTTTCCAAAATGTTTTTGTCCACCGGAAAATGTTTTTCCCTTGTACGATTTTTCAATCTATGAGGAAAAGTTATTCAACCTGTACGCAATAAAACCCGCATGTATCGACTTTCTCTCTGGTCCTTTGAATTTTGCTGTGTACAGTTCACGTATGGGAGACGGATTTATCGAATAAAGAAAGATTTTTAGCTTCCCATTTTCGGTTTCTTCCCACTAATATCTAGTGTCGCTGAGACGAGGGGGGAGAAAACGTTAACCATTGGCCCCAAGAAATTGGGTCCTTAGGGGAACCTTCAATGTTACACGAATGACATGTTTATACCAAATCAATGAAAACTGAAAGTTATCACCGGAAAGATATAACTAATTTGTCTTGTTTCTGGCTCTGAGGTAGAGTCCCACAAGAATAAATTATTTTTGATTACTTATTTTTGGTAATTATAACCAGAATTTGATTAGTGCCCATCTTCTATGAACTAAATTTAAAAAAAATAAATCAGAAAATGGAATGGACATAAACAGTAAAAAATGGCAATTTTGCAGATGAAGTTGAAGTAGTGAAATAATATAAGCATGTCATCAAAGCAATATATCTGTGAAATACAAACAAAGTTGATGTAACGTCAAGAGCCAGGTGAAGATTGCGACGGACCGGGACTCGAATCTGGGACCTCCTGCTCTGGCCGCAGGTGTGCTATCCACTGCACCACCCGCCTCGACTCCCAAGTCCGTACGCAACTTCCACCTGATCCGGTGAACCTGGGTCACAACCCCCTAGAGCCATGTGGAGGTTGCGTACGGACTTGGGAGTCGAGGCGGGTGGTGCAGTGGATAGCACACCTGCGGCCAGAGCAGGAGGTCCCAGATTCGAGTCCCGGTCCGTCGCAATTTTCACGTGGCTGTTGACGTTGCAAACACTCCTCCACGAGCAGGTACTCGGAAGTTGTGAGTTAAAATAAAGTTGATCTTTCTGTAATTAAAAAGAGCATTAATGAAAGAACATCAAAATTGTCTTGAGAAAAAATTGCTTAAAATTGTTGTAGATCTCCAGATTATTTTTCGCAATTATTGTTTTTTAATAATAGCAATAAGTGTTCAGTATTTTAAAAGTGATATTCAAGCGTGTAAGCAGCTTAAGTATTTAGCAGACTCACATATTTTGTTGAATGAGTTGTACTTCATTATCGCTAGTCGTGGGAGTCTCTAATCATTCTGGGTAGCAGGTAAATTTTTTTAAGACTGGTGTGTAATCACGTTTTATCCAATACACCTATGATTTTGTGAGGCTACCTCCACTGATAGTGGTTAAAACAAATTGTTTTGCCATTGGTTGAAAATTGTTTACCTACTTCCATATTTTTGTGCCTTTTATATTGTCCATACATTAAAAAACGACACGTCACAAAAGTATACAAAACAATTTTTCTTTTTCCCTTTTTTGTGTTTGGTAAGTTTATACTCAAATTTACTGCTTATATATTGATCACAAAATTGATGATGAATCACGTTAGAGAAGATTCTTAAAATTATGTGAGCGTGTTTTATTTTTTTTACATTTTTTTCGTGTAGAAAGTTTACGAACTGTGTGAATGCAGACAATTTGTGCAATCATTTATCTGTTAAGCTTTATTACAATTTGGTTGTTTTCCTGGCTCGAATTTTACTCGAGAAGTAAGCATCTTGGATAATTCTCAAAATGAAAAAGTTCTTGTTCGGAAGTAGAGTCCCCGCAAAGTTGAAGATATTGCGTGGAGGTTGACTGAACCCGACTAGTTCTTTGTTACGCAATGTAGGGTAGCATCAACGTTGCATCACTGGTGGAGCAAACCATAAGCCTATGTGACATCTGCGTCTGCTGAGCGGAGCGTTTTTTCCGCCGACTTGTGTTATCTTATGGGCGATGTCACATCTAGCGGATGCGGAGCGGGTGCGGAGCGATTTTTCACCCGTTTTTTTCAGCGGAGATCTCCGCTCATTTCTGCGGACCGCCGGGGAGACAGCACGTGTTATTTTATGGGCGATGTCACATCTAGCGGGCGCGGAGCGGAGATCTCCGCTGCTTCCTGCGCGACCTTGACGCCCGCTGAAGGTCACAAGTGTTAATAGATGGGTATATTGAGAGAAGCGAGGAAGACGGCGGCTGATTTCTTTCACGGTGCTTCCCTTGAATATCATTTCCTTCAATTTCTACGGACTTGTTATTAATTATATCAATGTTCATATTAATTATTGCAACACTCAGTTATAATATCACTGAGTATTTGTTCTAGTGCTGCCTCACTTCTTTTTAAAAAAACTTTTCACGTCCTTTTTTAGTGGAGTTCGTTTTTCTGAATCTTTCCTAATTTCGTGTTTTACTATTTTTTACTTCTTCGTGTATTCTTCTGTTTGAATTTTTGTCTTTTCAGATTTTCGTTATGTGTCAAAACTTTTGGCGTGGTTTTAGTTAAAAAGAGATAAATACGCATTTTCACATCTACATTTTAAAGCCTTACATTTCAATTATTTGTAATATTTCTTCCTCAATTTGAGTTCTATGTCGTACAATTTTTGTGAAGTCATCGTGAATCTTTGCGTCATATTGTAAATTTGCATTGTGTTGTGTTTTTGATTGTCCGTGTATTTGAAACGAACTAAACACGACTTCCTAGAAATCTAATAGAAACTTATCGAGTAGGGAAGTTTCAAAATATTTGGAAATTTTGTCTGTACAATTCGCTTTTGATTATCAACATTATACGACATTAGCAATTTTTGATGAAAGATTATCCTACAGTTGCATTATTTAAAGCGTTATAATTAAAAAAATTAGACTACTTAATATGAACTGTTTTTAAACAAAAAATATTGCGTCAATCATGTAAAGTATTTTGGTATTTTGAAACGAACTAAACACGACTTCCTAGAAATCTAATAGAAACTTATCGAGTAGGGAAGTTTCAAAATATTTGGAAATTTTGTCTGTACAATTCGCTTTTGATTATCAACATTATACGACATTAGCAATTTTTGATGAAAGATTATCCTACAGTTGCATTATTTAAAGCGTTATAATTAAAAAAATTAGACTACTTAATATGAACTGTTTTTAAACAAAAAATATTGCGTCAATCATGTAAAGTATTTTGGAAGGAGTACACAAGAGATTAAAATATAATTCCCTTTTAAAATGTACTCTTACCATGTAATTTATCAATGATTATTGATAGATAACTACCTTTTTACGGACGATTACAATATATATTGTTCTTATTAAAATACACAACGTAACGACTCGTGGTTCGAGTCGTTGTAAGGCTATAAGAAATTGTAAGGAGAAACATGAACGTAGCAACATATTACGCACAACAAACACAATATACATCGCAATCGTCAGTAAAAATGTCGTACGTTGTTATTTATTTCTTATATAAGTATATTCAACTATTACTGTTTATTGGTATCTATGTATAGTGGGTCTATTTCTATTATTTATGAAGTACGAAAATAGTCGTCGTGGTGTTTGTTGCACAGTAAACAATAACTATTACTTTAAACATTTTCATTACCTATAGTGACTTTGTTCCTACCACCCCCATCACGTTCCCCTACTCCTGCTCGCTGACGCCCGCTCCGCTAGGTGTGAAATTGCACGAGCGGAGCGGAGAAAACGCAGATGTGACATCAGCTATAGAGTTGCATTCCTGGAGAAGCAAACCGAATCTCCAGTTCTATTCTTGATTCTCCTGTAGATTAGCGCATGCTAACTTACACGAAGCACATTTCAGCGGCAGACTGAAGCGTGCAGCTGGGATCCTCGTGAATTTTTAATTTTTTACATCAACTTTGCCTGAACGTAGAATCATTATACACAGTGTGATGAAGCGAATGAATATTGCTGTGTTCTTTTTCTTCTAGCTACTGGTTACCGTCTCTTTCGAGGCTACAGAGAACACGCCACCCAAACGGATCGGCCCGTCGATATTACTCATTTGGTGTTCGTGATACATGGCATAGGGCAGAAAATGGATACTGGCCGAATTATACGTAACACTTCTAGGTAAGGTTACCTCAATGTATTTCAGCTTCATATTCGAATTTCAATGTAATTAATTCATATTATTTCAATGTAATTTTTGTTCTCCACTTGGATAATTTTTACTTTCCTCCTTAATACTTACATGGAACGTGTTATTTTTTGAGTAATTAAGTTTCAAAACTACACTGGTGGAAAATCTTTGTACTAAAATCCCTGTGTTTTGGGGATGAACTTGATTGTATTAAAATCGCTCTTAAACGACGGAATCAGAATCAAACTAGTACAATATGTATATGGACTCTAATCATTAAATTTTGTTAATATTTTTGTGAAAGACGCAAATTTATTTCGAAGGAAAAAGTATTGGTACCGATGGACGAACAACTCGAATATTGTAGCGGTACACATTTATATCATTAGCTCGAGAGTAAACACAAATCGAGAGTAAACACAATACGGATAGTAAGAAGTAGCCGCTACATGGAAAGGGACGGCGATAAAAATATGTATTTATTATTTGTTTTCATCATATTTTAAAACCACAATATACTCAGGACATTCAAATTAGGCCAATTCAAATTTTGAGTGTCTTTCCTTCTGCTGTTTTTGAAGTTGGTTTTCATTACAAGCTCATATATTGTTTTGAAAAAAAAGTTTAATATTTCTGATATTTTGTTTTAAAATAATTTATTGCCAGAAACAGTTAAAAACTGTGTGTGACCACATGGAGGACAATTAGCTAATTTATCCCCCAAAAGCAAGCAAGGGACCAACCCATAAAATCCGATCAAAATGCTCAAAAGAAAACCGCAGAAACCAGGATAAGAACTAAGATGTTCTAAATAAAAAAATATTTTGACACCCCTTTTTAAATCAGTACCAAGATTTATCTGATGTGTTGCAATATTTTTACAGGTAATGGGTTCAGAAAAATAGTGGTACAAGTGACATTTTTTAAATATTCCACAATGAAATCCACAATGTATAAATTGATAATAAAAAAATCTAAATACAAGTTTTGTGAAAGAAGTATTATTTATCTTACTGTTAACACATTTTAGAAATTTAGTTGATCTGGAAGGAAAATATTGTAAATTGTTTAAGTTACATTAAAGAGTTTTGTATTACTAATAGCTAGAAATTAGAAAAATAAAGGTACAAGTGCATAATTCAACAAAAGTATATTAATGTATTATTATATTACAAGTTTTATTCGTTGAGAACCTTACTGCTAATTGTAAAATGAAATATTACTTTGTTTAATTGATAATTTGTATTATAACTTTTCACTGTCAGTTTCAAATCTATATATCTAGACCGAGAGACAAAATTAACAACTCATTGCCTTCAACTCAATATATATTCATGAAATTTTGGGTGAGGATGCTTTCGTGTATTTTCTAGGCAATCCCTAATCAGGAGGTTTCTACCCCTTTTGCGCTGGTACATTAACATGCTGGTACGCATTGCTTACTCACGCACTGGAACACAATACTCGCAGTAGGAATAATGTTCATCATCCTAGTGTCAACCTCTCTGCTAAAAGAGGCCATATCATTCAGGAATCCTCCTGTATAATTCCCTCTCCAAAAATAGAAAAAATGTTATTAAATTGAATCTCTTCAAATCTGCGGTTAAAAGCTACCTACTGCACCAGTGTCTCTACAATATAAAATAATTTATTGATTTTAATAAAAGTTAAATTCGTTTTGTACTTTATCACGCCATTGCTGTAGTACTTTCAAAATAACTGATAACAATTTCAAAACTATATTCCTGCATGCTTGTATTGTGTTATTCACATAAGTTTAGTTTTATATGTACATGGCACGGTTGTGTACATTAATTCTGGAGCCTCATCCTGGCCCGGGTTTTGCTCCGGTTTTCCTTCGGGTAGAGGTGACTATTTTATAGAGATCGATTTATAAATATTATTTTCCGAATAATGTATAGTATCTATAGTTTGATAATAATACGTACTTCTGAAATACCTTTTTTGTGTTTTTATAAATACAAATATCTTGGTATTCTGTTAATATTATGACACGTATCGAACTATTTGTATTCTTATCTTAAGAGAGTGCTGAAATGTTAAATCCGCCTCTGCCTTTGGGCCCTTGATCGGAATTGATGGGATGGTCCCTTGTTTCTGGAGGGTTTTTCATTGTGTTCTGCACAATTTATTGTCATCCGCGTGGTCATACGAAGTTAGGAAGAAAGTAAACTTCACGAAAGGGCAGGTATACCACACTTAGAGATATCATCCGAGTGTCTCACGTGTACAGACTGGATTATCTCCACACGGGATGTTGAACTCGCCCACATCTGAAAACCATTGCCTGCCCTTTTCTCCCATTGAATTAATTCACTTATTGGTACTGCTGACTCTTGTCCTCGAATATGTGCGGCTTATGTTGGTGTTATGGCATAAAACTAAGAACTGTAACTTAGGAATTAATATACTTCGTGAGGAAATATCTGAGCTTTCTGAGGAAATATCACTACTTTTGGACAAGTACCTGTATTACAGTGTGAGTACAGCAATTGTCAATAATATTTATTAAGTCTATTTTTTAAAACAATTTTATATATTATATTTGACATTTATTTGTTGAATTATTATCTATATTTTATGAGAGTATACGTTGGGTTCTGGGGGCTTGAATTTGACCTATCATGTATGCCTAGGCGAAAAGTTTTAGCAAAATTTGGGAGATAACATCTTTGCTTCCATTTGAATTTCAAAGTTGTAATTTTTACTGAAATGACGATCATAGAGACCTTTGAATCCTATAAAAATCATATTTTTATTAGTTCCCCCAACAGAGCTATAAGCTTCCAGAAAAGGGAAAAATTGAAAAAGTTAGATACTTGGCAGAGGTGCACCCACGGGGGACGGGGATGCTGAGGGTGCTGCTCCGCCTCAAGTATCTAAGAATTATTCTGTAAAACGAAAAAATAACTACCAAATCGAACTAGATACATCATAATTTTATGATCAAAATTGATTTGTAGACATACATGAAGATGTGCAAATCCTCCGACTGAGAGTAAAGTACTCGTATTTTGATCATAAAAAGCACAATCTGAGTAAACTATCAGAAATTTTTGAAGAACTCTGGTTCCAGCCACGAATTCCTTGTTCTACCAGGGTCTCTGCAAATCGCGCAACGTTAACAGAAAGATCAACTTACAATCCGTTCCCATTCCGGAGACGTCCTTCTCAACCTTCCACTCAGGATGTGCTTCCACATAGCGTTGCCAACAGTTGGTACATCGGATAGAAGCCAACGCAGCATGTACATTTTAATGGGGCTGTCTCCACATTCAGCGTTGTGTATTTTCCCCACTTCGTTTGTCATTTCCACCGCCGTCCTGCTGTGTTGGCTACGCGCGGCACGTCGTGAAGAAATGAGTTTAACACACAATTACTTATGGTACAGTTCCCACATTGCGGACATGCCACGCGACCTTGAGTCGCTGCCTATATATTTAAACCAATGAGAACGAAAGAACAGGAGTGAAGTGAGCATCCCGTCTATTCAAATGCTTTTTTATCATCTGGGACGTAATTGAATGATTTATTTCATTTTTATTAAGTAAACAATTTCGTAATTTTGTCAAATAAGATAGACAATTTTCTGGGTTTAAGAATATACTGTTTTGGCGCTTTACATATGATAGTGAATTAGTTAAGAATGAGTAAGAAATGCTCTCTGTTTCTTAACATTATTTAAAAGTTTTAATTATGTTTCTTAAAAAATCAAATTTATAGATTACCTTTGCTATTTATTTTTGTCTTTAAAGAAAACAATTTTTTTACCTTTTTCGCACTGGGAGAAAGATGTCCCAAATTTGAAAAATCTAGCACTAAAAAAAATCAGATCCCAAAGTTTAATGGATGGACTAAATTTATCATATATTTGACAATATTATAAAGTATTACCATTTACCAAATTCAATGTTCTTATATGCGTAAATTGGTGAATTACAATTTTTGATCGTTATGGTGACAATACCTCCGCGAGACGTTGTTGCTATAATTCCTTAAAAATATATTTTGAAAGAAGATATGCTTTTACACAAGTCATCGACCACTGTATTATACAACAAAAATATTGAAAAAAGAAAACATTTTCCTTGTATGAAAATGTTTTCTTAATAAATGATGAAAATCAACTTTTCAGTGGAGATATCAAAAACTACTAATATAGAATCCTACTTGTATTGTCTTGTTGTTATGTACATACTACACCTAGTCAAGTAACCTCTGTTTCAATAGTTGTGAGAAGTGATGGCCCGCGTCTGTCAATTGGTAGATCTTGGGGAGCGGAAGGGATGCTCTCGTTCAAGGTTAATCTGAGTATTGTTGAGTCCAACATGGCAACTACACTTGCGACACGCTCATTACCCTCCTTGGATTCACAGCAAGTATCCTAGGACACGTTGTCGCGACCACATTGCAGCGGGCAACTTGGATTGCGGCAAATTGATAGCGTTAGCTCAGTACAAACCTCCCGTTTAGGACATAGGGCATAATTATTTTAAAAACATAATTGAAAAGGAAAAGTGCTGGTTATAAGTTGCAACAGAACTTTGAACATTTTGGAGATTTATCTGAATCGGCGAAAAAAATACAATGTAAGTATATTTTTTATTTAGTTACATACATGTAAGTTATGATATTAGCAAAATAGTTATGTAAATTTACATAAAATATCATTAAAAAAAAGAAATATACAAAGTAGTAGAAATTATGTAATTTATTATAATATATATTAATAACTTAAATAATTTAAAACGTAGGGTTTTGGAAGGAGACTGCTCCCGACCCCATGAAGTAATCTACAAAAAATTCTCTTGTAGATCAATTTTCTCTTGTCGTTAGTGACATCCAGGAATGGGTGTGATTCACTGTCGTCAAAATTCAGACCGTCTCCTTTTCGGACATAATTATGCAATTTGACTACTTTGTCCACATTCCGTGGGTGAAGTAGTATTGGGGTGTGCAAAACTCACCATTTATTGGCCAGTACCCCGAATGCACATTCCACGTACCTCGTACAGCGACAAAATCTGTAATTAAAAACGCTACGGCGTGCATCAAGATTACGCTGTGAGTAGGGACGCAGAAGTCAGAATTCTTCATCTCCACGACAAAAGGTTGTGACTGAAAGTTTGTATTTGGCAAACATCTTGGTGGTGGAAGATTCAATTGTCCAGAAAACAACTTTTCACCGAGAACGCTGTCACGAAATATATTTGAATCTTCTTCTTGACCTTATATCCCCTTGTCTATTACAATGAATCTAAGGTGGGCGTCAGCAACTACCATCAGTACGACGGAGAAATACTTTTTGTAGTTATAGTATTTCAAACTAGACCCTACTGGTTTAATACAGCGAATATGTATTCCGTCCACTGCGCGTACACAGTTCGGGAAATTCGTATTTTTGTTAAAGATATCTGCATCAACTACCCACTCTTTCACATTTGGTTCGGGCATTTCTGCTCCTTTTAAATTATCCCACAATATTTCACAGGTTTCAGCTACAACCCTTGATATTGTTTGTTTTCCAACAAAGTATTCGAGATGGAGAGAGGTGTATGTATTACCAGTTCTAGATACCTGCAGAAAGGAAAATACAATTATCGTTGTGCCACTTGTCACCTACACATAAATACAGGGGTGCCATTAAGCGGAGGGACATGACACAAACTGAGTCATTGATTATTTTTTTTGCGGGGGGCTCCCACATTCCCTACTTTGAAATTTTAGTTATTTCACATATTATTTTTTTCTTTTTAATTTATCCTTAGTTTTATGGATGTAGATGATGAACGTTATTATTTATTTGATTATTTTTATTATATATTTATTTTATTATTAATTATATTATTCATGTATTCACTATTATTAACTAGTCAGCGTGGGTCAGTGGGTAGAGCGCTCAGTTGCTGGCTGGAAATTGGGTTCGATCCCTGGTGATGTGGGGATTTTTCATCACACCTCAACATTTGACTCCTAGCCATACACAGTCTGCCGTAAAATGAGTACCGGGATCTATCCTGGGCTGACCACATCTTCTCCTCCTAGTGCCGAGGTCAAGTAATTGCGGAGCTCTGCCGTCCGCGATCTCCTTGGGCACCTTCTGGGCCTGTTCAGGGATAGTTTGACTTTTTTTTACAAAAATCAGAAAGGAAGTATCAATTTGCAGTTTACGTCATAGGATTCGGGCACTTTTTCATAAATAAACACTTATCCATTGGTGACGGATTTGTTTCTTATGTCATAGTGACTAAAATGAACAAGCGGATAAACATCCGTGATCATTTTCTCCGTTCTTTGAATGCAGAGAAAAGTGGAGCATCGGGAGGAAAACGTAAGAAGTACGTGTTTGCAGACGTACTTGAATTTCTTAAGAATTCATTAAAAACGAGAAGGTGAGATGAGAAAATAATATTTATATAATCCTGTATGACATGCATTGGGCAATTCAGTTTTTTTTTCAGAGTAAGTAGCAATATTGGAAGTGATCGACGAAAACAACCAGTCTAACCTTCCCCCTCCTGAGTCTCTGACGGATTCTTCTCCCACCAACGTCTCCCCTTTCTTTGAGAATCCTCTGGTAAATTCACGAATCCATGAAGCACAAAAAAGGCAACCTCCCTTACACAATTCCAGACTGAATTGCTTCAGAAGCTGGAGAATTCAAAAGAAAGTATAGTGATATAATGTATCAGTTATCCCTTCTTCATTTCTACAGAGGTTTATCTGAACTTGAAAAGCTCAGTATCCAGCAACACATTTAACTTTCATGATGTCTGTCAACGGAGGTTATCATATCCCAAAGCACACTGCTTCCCCAATATGGGCACTCCCTAATACTCTCTCTTCAACTCCCCTTTCCTGTTCAAGGATCATTCCATGCATCTGCGGCCTCACCACACTTTTTTCTAGCAAATACCCACATGAAAATCCTTTCTTGTCTTTAACTACAAACAATGTCCACACTTCATCAACATATCCTTTATTCCAGAACCACGCCTGTCCAACCCACGCTTCTACTTCCCACTCTGATAACGTTGATATTTGTAATTGAAAAATTTTATAATTTAAATGTTAAGTTTCATTTGGAACAATTTACCTAATTTTCGTTGATATCTGTCGAAGCAAATAAAATTATTAAAAAGTATGGTGTATTTTGTACGTACCGTAATGTTATTGGTAACCTTTCCTCAACACTTATCAGATTTTTCCAATGTGAATCGTTTTTCATAAGGTGGGGTCGCACGATCTCTGATAACTCATCGAAGTATTTCACAGACGTACGATAATTGAAGAATTTACCTTTGTGGTTACGTATTTCTTCATAGAATACCCAGAATCTCCTTGACATTTGTCTGTTTCTGTTGTACATACTCTTGAATTCACCGAGTGCGGAGTGTTCTTTTCGTGCAGTAAAGATAACTAACAATAAAATTAACTATGAAACGGCTATTAACCGATTATGTTAGGAAAAATAGTACAATTAATAGTGTTGGTGATAATGGTGAAGGGAGTGAAAAATCAATCACGCTTGGAAGCAGGAAGTCTGATTACTGATAAACACGCGCCTAGAGAAAAAATGTGATCCAACAAATACCGAACAATTGGTGAGTTCCAATATAATTTAATCAACCTCCAAGTCTATTGCCTAGAGTGTTGTACTAGTCTCTAGTCTAGAGACTGATGGTGATTATTCTTAAGTTATTTTCTAGTTCTTATCAAAAAAAACTTCTACAAAATTACCATACGTAATATTTAGTTAGATCAATTTATTAAAGTTCTGATGGATTTTTTTCGANTTTTTTTTTTTTTTTTTTTTTTTTTTTGCCTCGATTCCAAACTCGCTTCTGTTTCCTGAAAACTCCATTATTTCAGAATAATGGTCAATAACGAATTGTCAAATGAATAAACTTTTGGTCGCTGCTTGATTACGAATTGCCAGAAGTAAGCCATAACGACAAACGGAGGAAACGTCTTTTATGTCTATCGTTGCTATGTAACAACAATTGATGCGTAATATTCATTTGAAAAATAAATCTGTAAAAAATGTGTTTGGCTCCTTTGTGACGACTGATAGTCACATATAGTCTACAATACGTCACATCTACAGCAGGATTAGAAAGATGTGATTTGCTGAAAAATCTATCATAGAATCTTCTTTTAATTATTACTTTCTCAAAAATAAATAATTAATAAAACATTATTTTCAAAATAGCTGTTACAAACTGCGCGTGACCACGTAGAGGACAATAAACTAATTTTACTCTCCGGAAATAAGCAAGGGACCATCTCATCAATTCCGATCAAGGGCCCTAATCAGAGGCGGATTTAATATTTCAACATACTCCTAACGATAAAAATAGTTCGGCACATGTTATAGTATTAACATAATGCCAACAAATATTGTATTTAATAAAACACAGAAAAGACATTAAATAAGTACGTATTATTATCAAACTAAACCATAGGAAAGTACTGATAAAACGTAGCTATTAAATAACACTAAATTCGATATTGATTATTTCAATATATGCCGCTCCTAGCGGCATATACATTTACGCAAGGACCTAGCGAGTCTTATAAAAAAAAATTCCTACCCAAAGGAAAACTGGAGAAAAACCCGTGCCAAGATGTGACTACATAATTAATGAACACAGCCATGCCAAGATTGAGTATATATACAACTAAATTTATATGAATAATAAGACACCATACAAGCATGCTGAAAAATAGTTTTGAAATTGTCACAAGATATTTTGAATGTACTGCTACAATGGCGTGAAAAAGTACACGACGGCTTTAATTTTTCTTAAAATCAATAAATTCTTTTACAGTGTAGAAGCTCTGGTGCAGTAGGTAGCTTTTAACCGCGGATTTGAAGAGATTCAATTTAATAATATCTTTTATATTTTTTGGCAAGGAATTATATGGAACGATTCCCGAATGATACATCCCTTTGTGGCAAAGTGCGGTTGACACTCTAGGACGATGAATATTATTCCTATTGCCAGTTCGTGTTCGTGAACAAAATTTTTGTATGGATGGCGCTTGAGTAATTCGGTCTTTTGTAACACGACAGTTTCATAAATATAAATGCAGGGAAGTGTTAAAATATTTAGTTCTTTAAATAACAGTATACAGGAGTTTCGGGGGTGAGATTTACAAATTATCCGAACCATCCTCTTTTGATTAATATGTACTCAGTCACACTTTCTGTCTCTTCACTAGATCATATATGTTTCACCGTGCCATAATGGACAGTTAAAAAAACTCAAATCTACATTTAAAAATTCTTCATTTCTTTGTTTCTTCGTTATGAAATCGGTTAGGATTGACATTGACAACGTTTCAAGGCTCTACAATTCCGTCCTCCTCTTCAGGTCTGTCTAATTTTTGATATCACTCACATTTTTTAAATTTCTTACTTCGTGAATATCAAATTCACAGGTCATATACATTACATAAAACCATTTTACACAATCATATGTATTACATACTTCATGATATCATTTGCATTAGAGTTGCAAAATATACGCAACGGGAAACAATATTAACTAAGATTTGTAATGCGTAACACAATTTACTTAATTTGGAATTAAGATTGTGAACGTGACAATTCCATTTGAGGTTGTCTTGAATATGGAGACCTAATAATTGTGTATTAGTAATAGTTTTTAATTGTTTTGTTTAACGAAAAAGAAACCTGGGGTAAAGATTTTGTGATACTATTGTGAAATGACATAGAAACTGGTTTGTCAGTGTTTACAATGAGTCGATTTGCATGGAATCAAGCCGAGAGACTAGACAATCTTTTTCAACGTTGGCGTGTTTATGTAGTAAATTGCTGTCAACAGCAAAAAAGAACCATTTTGTAATCTGATGTGGAAGACATGTTCACATACAACAAAAAGAATATAGGGCCGAGAATTGAACCTTGGGGAACACCGCGTGTCTTTGTTTCTGAAAGGCAATGATGAAGTACTTTATTTTGAGTATGTGATATTTCGACCTTTTGATATCTACCTTTTAAATAGTAAGTTAGCCAGTGCAAGTCCACGAATGCCAAATGGTTGCAATTTTGAATTCGATGACATCGAATGCTTTAGATAAATCAAGAAAAACACCTCGAGGATTTTCTCCATGGTCAAGAGAAGTGGTAACATCGTTTAAGAAAGAAAATATGGCGCTGGTGGTGGAAAAGGATTTCCGAAATCCGTGTTGAACGTTAGTGAGAATGTTATTTTGATAGAAATTATAGAATATATATATATATATATATATATATATATATATATATATATATATATATATAATATACGTAATATATAAAATGTATTGTAATCGTGAAAAAAACCGAAAACGAAATTTCTGAGAAAGTGGATTTTGCCATGTCTGTCCGTCTGAGTAAATGGATGAATCAATTTAATTTGTATTAAGTATTTACGGTAGAATGTACTTGTCGATGCGCGTGCTCTATATTCTTTTACTTTGAAACAAAGGGTACTTCACATGAAGGGCCAAGTACTCTTTCGAATGTTCCTCAAAAACGGCTCCAATGATTTTGCTTAAAGTTTCTTTACGTAAAATACAATTAGTATGCATCACATCCGCATTAGCGTATTTTGCTTGAAAGTTTAGTATAGACGCAGGAAATTATTTTCTGTCTGCTACACTTACACATTAGTTTACTGCTTCAAGAAGCGTGAATAATATTTAGCATTGTAAATGGACCAAGTAGACGGAGAATACACTTTTCGTGAACTGAAATGAAAAATATGTTAATAATAAAATACAGACAGCAAACGCACTGCAGATACGAAAGTACATCAATTTCTGTCTACAACGAAATTACATTTACATAACACTTTCACGATATTTATAAGACTGATATGTCGCTATATGTTTTGAAAAAATATTCTGAATATTTATTTTACTTTCAAATTTCAAATAAAAGACAATAAGTTCATCTAGCGATTTTGAGTCCGAAAAAGTAGTTAATTTTAGTTTTTTCCCTCCTATATGTGGTAAGAATTTTTTAAATATCCATCCAAGCTGTTTACATATTCATTAGTCACACATTCACGGAGACTGGTGAAGATATACACAAGACATGAGCATATACGAGTATTTACAGGATTCATAATCACAAATATGGCGCAATGTTTGAATGTTTCGAATCACGGGTGTGCTAAGAGTATAGTGAACTAGATATGGTACGTATTTAAGTGATAACTTTATGTCCGGTGGTCTTGGGAATTTTGTTTCCTGAAGACGTTTACCTATCAGATGTTTCGACTGCCGCTTTTTGCTGATTGTTGAGGTTGCTGTGGTCGGGAAGGTAAAGTGTCATTTTTCAATAGTGTTTGGTAGGTGAGCGGATGGTTTTAGAGTTACACGCAAATTGATGAAATCTAGAAGGCAATAGGATTTTTGATGTCTTGGATGATTGATTAATGAAAACAATTTTTTTGTTTTATGTAGCAAATTTCTATAATTTATTGTTAAGATTCTGTTTGCAACGTTATTAGGAAATTTTAATTGAATAAAATATTTTAAAAGAAAGAATTAAACCAGAGGTATAATAATCGGTATATAATATAGGGAAAATAATGAAAATCAAACAGTATCATTTCTTCAACATAGATGAAAGTCATTCTTTCGTTTAGAAGATTGCTTCGATTAATTTTAACTCGACAGAAATTTAAATTCTAAATTGAAATTAATTTTCTTTTTGACTTTATTGAAAAAGTACACGAGAAAATGAATTGTGTGTGTCCTTTGAATTCGCGATTATAATATTTATATTTTTTAACATTCGAAATGGATTTAAAAGTTCACCTATGTCACCTACAAAATCCAAACGACTGAATTTGTAAATTGGAGATGACTTATATGTAAATAGAAGTTCAAGGATGACTTTAATAAAAGATTCGAATAAAGAGCTGGAAGACGACTAAACTATAGAGTACCATGCCAGAAATAACCCTTTCACTACATAATTTTTTCTCACTCCATGTTGCAAACGGAGAAACGTATATGAGAAAGTATGTACAATGGTATCACTACTCTTTTCTATAAGTTGCTATTTTTCTAGAAGGAGCGTTTTCTTACTTAGGACGTTCTCTTCATTTCTTTATATATTTAAAGTCATCCTATAGTTCATTCGTGAATTATGTTGTGTGTGCCAGAGCAAAAGTTTCGTTTACATTATTATACATTTTCATTTTGACACGAGCAGGGGCAAGCCCAGGGTTTATTTATGGGGAGGGGAGTTTGTGGAATGTCACGTGGATTCGATAGGATATCATGAAGACAAAGGATACAAACCTAAATAACCGAAGTCTTATCATAACACGCGATCGAAAAGGTCAGTAGAACATAAAAAACAATTTACATATATCGAGGTGTGGAAAGACCTCCCTGATATGAACTAGCTCTTTCTAGAAAAATAGCAACTTATAGAAAAAATAATAAATTCAAGATTATTCTATGATCGATTTTTCAGTAAATCACATCTTTCTAATCCTACTGTAGACTGTGTGACGTATTGTAGACTATATGCGACTGTCAGTCGACACAAAGGAGCATAATACATTCTTAAAAGACATATTTCCTCGAATGAAAATTACACATCGACTGTTGTTATATAGCAACGATAGACAAATGAATTTTCATCTGTTTTTCGTTATGGCTTCCTTCTGCAAGTTCGTAATCAAGCGGTGACCAAAAGTTAATTCACTCGCTACATTTGACAGTTTGCTACTGACCATTGTTCTTAAACAATTGAGTTTTCAGGAATCTGAAACAAATTTGGAATAGAGGCCAAAAATATTGGAATTGAGATCAGAATAGAAAAAAAAATCATCACAATCATTAGTACTAATTGATCGACTATTTTTATCTTTTATATAGTAATTTAGTAAAAATTAGTCTCTAGTCTGGAGACACCAATACTCTAGGTAACAGGCTCTGACGTTGATTAAAATAAATTAGATCTCACCAATTGTTCGGTATTTGTTTGATCACATTTTTCTCCTGGCGTGTCTTCATCAATAACCAGACTTCCTGCCACAAAGCATGATTGTTTTTTTTCTGCTCCACTTACCATCCACATCACACTATTAATCGCGTTAGTTTTTCTAAAATAATCGTGTAATACCCGTTTTATGGTTAATTGTATTTTTAGTAAATTTTACTAAAATATTAACGGATTACTTTCATGAAAAGAACGAACACTCCGCACTAGTGTATTGAGGCAGTCCAGTTGTCGGAGTACGGTCGCCACTATCTTTCTGTAAACATGATCGCTTTGCCGAACCTTTCCCTCTCCACAAGTGTGGAATGATGTCCCTTTCCACGCGTGGCCTACTTCGCCTATGACCCAGCCACGGCATCGTGAAATCGAGAACTGCCTAGGTTTATCATCAATTCTCGTGGGGACTACTACATTCACACGTTTTGATGACATATCGGTCTCTGGACGAAACATGAAATTTGGTATGGTCCACAGATTGCCGCCAATGTTTCTGTTCAAACAGCAGTTAAATAGAATGAGAAATATTACAAGAATGAGAAATATTCTTGATATCGCCTCAAAGCGTAAGAGTTATACAAACACGTCAGCATGAACGAAGTGTTGACCTCTGAGAGGAAGGCCGTCTCCGGGATGGGAGACGATTTTAAGCTGATATATAACATTGTGAGATTTACAGAGGCCCTGGTAGAGGGGAGAGTTCGTGGCTGAAACCTGTGTTCTTCAAACATTTTTGAGGATAATAGTTTACTTGAAGTCGGAGAATTTGCATAACCTGCAGATATGCAAATTCAAATGATTAAAGTCAATTTTAATCATAAAAATTTGCTCTATGTAATTTCGATTTGGTACAGTTAATTATTTTTTTACGTTTAACAGAATTCTTATATTGAAATTGCGGGGGGAGGGGCTGCAGTCCCCTAAGCCCTCCCCGTGAGTGCGCCCCTGGACAGAATATGAAAATCTACACTAGCAACCGTCTCTTAAATAACACATCTCCTACCTCACTTTTGTACCTCCATGAGATGTCAATGGACGCTAAAAGTACTGCAGACGTTCTCCGACTAATGTACTGGAAGGCATTATTCAGGCAGAAGCTGCCGCCTAAGACCCACCAGATCTCGATGACTTGACCCCGTCCATTTTCAGGATTATCTCCCAATCGTTTAGTGCAAGCACTGAGTATCGAGCATTGTCCATACGGTCGTTAATCGATTGTTCTCTATTCGTAATTTATCTATTACGTAACCGCACTCGCTAGGAAACGAACTCCCACGACCAGTTGAGAAGATCATTTAATCAGTCATGAAACCCCACGATAGTTTGATTGTGATAATATTCTGATGATATTTCTCATCAGAAAGATGATGATCAACAAAAACAACAACTAAGGATATGATAAGCTGACTCAAGCTAACAACCACTTTCCTAATATGTTCATCTTACATGAACTTTTTTCTCATCTGATAATGTTCTTCCTTATTCTCCGCTCCTGCAACAATATCCCGAGCTAGTCACGCCTTTGACGTACGTCATCATTCCCATTAACCTATCAAAGCCCGTTATGATACCCTACCAGATCTCACGTGATGCTTCTGTATTGGTCCGCGACCTCGTGGTCGCGCATTCTTTTGACCAATTCTACTCCTTCACGTCATGTGAAGTTCGCAATACCTTTTGTCCTTTTATCATTACATCTGTTCAGTATTTCTCGACGATGCGTCAGGATGTCGAACAATTCTGGGACTGTTGATGTTACGCAGTCTCCGCGTCCCCCATTCCCCTCGGGAGGATCGAAGTCACTCGATGGAAACTTTCCCTTTCTATTGTGTGGGAAGTGTCTGGGATTCGGAACATTTTCCAGAAGGCGTCGATTTTTTTCAAAGTTCCTAGCTCCTTCAAAGGTTCAAGTGTCCTTCCTTCCGTTGCCACAATTGTAAACTAACCAGACGCCCTCTTTCCCCATTCTCAATTGACCCAAATTCACACAACCTCGTTTATCTTCAAGTCGCAGTACATTTCAAACTAGCTCGGTTAATTAAAATTATAAATTTCATTTTAGTTCAAAAATGTAGATAACTTAATTAATTATTTAAACAAATTAAATACGTGTTACAACATTTAGGACACTTAAAGGTCATGTCACGTGTTATATCGTAGATATTCGGAAATCATCTCAGATGAAATATTTCTTCTGACACTGACAGAGCAAAATTTTCTATGAAAAATTTAATATATAAATATTATATAACGTTAAAATTCTTAGTTGAATGTTGTCGGACTAATCTAATATCCTAAGGATGATTCTTGTGTCACTTGAGGTTCATTTGGTGCAACACAGAGTTCAACGTACATTACATGCCACAACAACATGCTTAAAGAGATTCAAGTCTTGATACAAGATCGTCATCATTAAGGTTCAGCAGTTCAGGTAGCAGTTGGTTTAGAAACGGGACAACACGCCATGCATTTTCAACACGCGATCGCGCATCACGCATAACCATGGGAAGAAAATTCTTTGCATTTTCTTAGGGATAGGTCTTTTGAATAACTTTCACCTGTAAGTATGTTGCACCACATAAATCAAATAAGGGGAAAACGTGTTGCTAAGGAAATACTACATATTTCTGAGGTTGTGTTTTTTTATTAATGGTGAAAGTCTTGGATAACTAAACTTCATAGTTTGTTTCAGTTTTGTATTGTTTCAACAAGTCGTACATTTTTATACTTTTACTAAGCTGCGAATTATGGATGAAATGTAGATTCGTCTTATCTATTTCTCATAAATCTACCAACTGTTGCGGACAGATACTGAATTTTTCAACGAGAGGGTCTATTTGTGTATCAGATACGCAAAACATTGTCGACGTATGGTTAACACTGCAGAGTACCATGTCAGTGCTGTTCGTAAATTTTAGATCAAAAGATAACACAAATGGTAATCTGTTATTTAGATGATTATGTAATTTAGGATACTTCTTTTTATTGGTAAATTTAAAAAGTGTAAAGCTGTACAAATTTTTATGAAATAATTTTCTTTCTATATTCCAACAGAATTTCATTTCTTGTGTAATGTGGATTGATTATTTGAGTATTTTTCTTTCGAAAGTTTTCAAATTTCTTCCTATTTGTTATTTTTTTCCCTTTAAGCAAAGGATATAGTTGTGTCTTTAATATATTTGAATTCATAAGAATTCTTAAATGTTTTCATTAAAATGTATTTGTAAAAAAAATTCTTAAAATATCGATAGACATTGCTATTATTAAATTTAGAATTCCTATTTATTCATTTAGCTTCATTCAATACTAGAAACACTTTATTGGAAGGTTATGCTACAGAAGAATATTAGTTTTCGGTATAATGTGAAATATTGAAGCCAACAAAAGGGTTAAGATTTAAAAAGTTATAATAATCGAATTTTTCGTGACTGCGTGACATGGTTGAAGCAAAAGTATTTTTCTTCTTCTACCTATAGCGTGGAGTTTTTCCCCGTAGAATGGCGTTCGTAATGGTATATGTGGGATATGTCTTGAAAGTTCATACTTGAATGTTTGTGATATTACTATTGCCTAATTATTATTACTCGGTGTGCTGTATTGTACCCACGATGGTTGTTGGCGAACCCGAAAACCCTAATAATAATGTACCCATAACCCTTCAGCAATTTGCAAAGGTTGCAAAGACACACCACAGATGTTCGTGAGTGGCGAGTAGTATGCAGAGAGTAAAAGGTTTCTTTCTTCTCGAATGCGATTTTTTCGTGAAGGGAAACGAAAATCAATGATGAAGAGCCTAAAAGTCGTGGTCTGAAATGCGTGGTTGAAATTGATTCTCTACCTTAACGTGGTTGGTACACAATTCAATAATACGAGTACAATGAAAATGATCTACTCATTTGCATATGTTTGAGACTATTCGCCGTATGAAATAATTATGCATTCACATTATTCGAACTACCAATATTTACTCCTTGGTATATATAATGGTAGTTTGCTTATATTTATCAGTCCGTTACGTAACGAGAGGTGATGTATAAAAAGAACTAGTTAAAATAGGGAAAAACTTAAACTGGAAACAGTTAAAGAGAAACAAAAATTGAAAAAAAGTGGGAAAGGAGTACCAAATTTTTAATATCTTTTTGCCGACCAGGAGAGAGATATACTTTTGTAACAGAAGTAAAATTCACTGAGAAATGTAGATTCTTAGGGAACATTTGGATACATTCCGTTTGGTGTTGCAGTCTTGATTGTAGTGCCTGTTTTTACTCATACATCACGTAACACTAAACGTATTCATTTACCTCTTGAGTCATTGAAGGGAATTTTCGCTCTTTCATTGCGCGTACGCTTTCTTCCCAAACTGAAGTGCAAAACGGAAGTGGAAAATAGAGTGCGGTGAATATGAACAAATTATATATATATCGTTTGTTTTTACAAATCTCATCTATAAAGGACAGAGGGAAAGTGCTGCGAAAAAGAGGATTCGAAACAGGAAAAAAGAAAGGAAAGTTCACTTAAACTTATTACTAAACCCAGTTATTAATGTGTTTCGCGACTTTTTATGTTGGGTGTTCTGTAAGGTTAAAGTATTTAAAATGAAAAGAATTTTGGGCATTTTTTAAACGATCTAAAGAGTATCTGTTTGTCTCTCTCTCACACACGCATGTTTTAGATGTTTTTGAATTACATCCCAATACTTTTGCGATCAAAGCAGTCTGGGTTCGATTCTCGACTCGTCGTAGTTTTCTCATATCTTATTAACGGCACACGGAAGAAATACACGCAACGTATAAAGTTTGGCAAATTCTGATCGCAATCAAATTGTCCGTGCATTGAATAGCGGACTTTACTATTAATATAACAGTTAAAAATTTACTAATCTTCTCCACAGTTATACATCAGCGCATGTTGCTCCCAACTATTCATCTATGGGTTTTATGTGTTACTTCTACGATCTGTTAGCTTCATTAGACTTCGTCAAGGTCTCGCCCCATTCCACTCAGTAACGACGCCCTGAATTATGAGTCTCTATTGCGTCGTTCTTTGAATCAGTCTTTATCCCAATCTACGATTATGAAAGAAGTCTAATATTGTCCCTTTTTCCGTCTAGGATTATTTTTGTACTTTTTTCAAAATAGGTTTTAACGTATTTTATGGATCCCAAAGCATATATTGCCTAATTTTGTACGATGCATGTATAACAAAGTCAAAACTCCCAGAAGCGAATTGAATGATCAATGTTTACATGCAGAAATAATTATCGGAAATCTCCAACTTGATTGAAGTGTAATGTATGTTATGTTTTTTTAATGAATTTTGGTCCGATTGAGGAGTGAACGCGATATATTATTATTATTATTATTATTATTGGGGCTTTAGGACTCGCCAACAACTAGGTGTTTAGAACTTTTAGAGCTCTCAATGTGTATAAAGATATCAATGGGGATTCAAGAAAGAATATTTGTACCAAAATCACAAAATCAACGTGAACAATGCCACGGGTACTCAGCTCTAGTATAAAAAAATGAGAACTGCGTTGCTTGCGATTCTACGTGAGAAAAGCATCTTATATGCCATTACCTCATTTACAAATCTGCTGAATTGTATTATTTGTGCCGGGAAAACTGTCCAAAGAACGTGACGCAGCTATAGGTACTGCGCCACGAGAAAGTCCCTTTCGATTTCGTGCCTTAAAAAGGATAGAGCAGTCTTCACATGCGCCGTGCGCATATTCCTAACTTTCAAACATCGTCCTCCGCTGACTCTTGACCTGCCAATATTCACCTTCAGCTGACCCTATCCAGATGTCCCAGAGCGGCGTTCGAGCTACTGGGGACTGCTAGTTCTCGTGATGGGTAGCGAATGTTGTGCATTGTTTCATCGTGAAACATTAGAGTAGTCAAAAGTTATAACAGTAAAAAAAGACCTGTGGGTGAAGGCCCAGCGGAAATACCGCAGACAAACATCTTTGCATCCCAACACATATTATGGAGCGAATTGTTTTGGTTTAGCGCCTAACACGGATTGAGCCGTCTGCTTAGGGGCATTATCGTAGGACGGTTCCTTAATAATGAATGACTTGCCTCGTGGAGGCCACATTTCCAATTACTGTGGTGTAACCTTTCTTTCTCTTTCTCCCCACAGTTTTCGTGACTGCGTGACATGGTTGAAGCAAAAGTATTTTTCTTCTTCTACCTATCGCGCGGAGTTTTTCCCCGTAGAATGGCGTTCGTCGCTTACTTTGGACGGTGGTATGTAAATCTAATTTTGAAAACTTCATTTGTTTGAATAATATTTCTACAGCTTCGCCTTGGAACTTTTCTGTGTTGCAATTGTATGTTCGATAACCAAAACCTATAAACCTATGTTCTCCAATTTATATAGGCATATGCCAGTAAGACTTGTATTTAGTGGTGTATTTAAGATGTCACTAAAACATTGATGTAGATGTTTCAGTCTTGCTATGTGTGTGAAAAAAAAAACTCTTTTAATTTGTTTGTGTTTCAAAACTTATGAGAATAAGATTGTGTTTGTAATGCATGCATCATGTAATTATTATTGAGATCTATGTATTGACAAATTAATTTTGTTTGTCCTTTTTTAGTAAAAAAAAATTGTTCATACCTGTCATAAGCAAGTCTTCATTAATGAGCCCCATGAGGTAATTAAAGTGTCAAGTTATTCAGGGTGTTATTTATCACTGATTTTCCCTTGCTTAACCAGCGCTACTCTTAATATAAAAAAGAATTGTTGTAATTTTCCATTGCAAAAACTGCTCCACTTCCTAACTGACATTGGCCAAGGGATTTAAAATATCTTTCCCACTAAAAACAAATCTCTTTATCATTACAGAAATTTTGGTCCTTGTGTTATGTCATCAAATATTAACAAATGAAAATAATTTCAAGAACGGTTTTGAGTCTTATGCCTGTCTGCATGTTTTATGTCATTTGAAAATAATTTTTATTACAGTAATCCTACTATTAACATTCATGATATAATCAAGATAGATAATTTTATACTTACAACCTTTTGATGGACAGATACGTCCATCAAAAAGTTGTAAATTTCAAATTATTTATGATCTTTATTAAAGTAATACTTGGTTGCATATAATGTTTCCATATCATCAACATAATTTTCTTGATAATCAAATGGTTGTATTTGTCTCCCCTATGGATCTGGTTTTCTATTAACACTTAATACTTGTTTACTTCTCTGTAATGTACTTGTATTCACTCTTTACTTTCATTTGTCATTGTAAAATTTTTTGTTCTTTTCTTTCAGATATTGTTGATTGCATTACTCCTCACAAATTGCTAGGGTTGAGGCAGATTTTGAATGCTAGTGCCATGGATATAATGTACTATACAAGCCCCTTGTATGGGAACGAGGTATGTAAGTGTAGTAATCAACAGATGGTTAACTTAAGAGCAGATCATTGGAAGTGGGATGAACCTTATGTTTACTCAAATTAGAAACAGAATCCTAACGCATGTCATTTGAAGGAATAGATAATTGTAGGTTCATAGCAAAAATATTCCACATCAAATAATAATACCAAACATAAGTAAATTAATTCATAATAATGTTTTCAGTTGAAAGTTGTGGTACTGAATGTCTGCAGAATAACATCAAATTTTATGCTATGACAAATTTAGAATTGTCATCACACTCCATAAAAACAAAAGTTTGGGCGTAGAAAGTTCCTAGCTTTGACGAAATGATCTTACACTTTAATAGATGTTTTCTTTCTTGAAGCCATCAATACAACAATTTTAGAGTATGGTTCCTTCAACTAGCAGAATCTTGTGACTCAAATGCAGTTTTTACGACCTTTTCCAGCTTGGAAAACCACAGAAAAACAAAAAGAAATTTGATGATAAATATTATAATAATTTACAAAAGCAATCGAAAGAAATTAAAATAACAACTATGATGTTCCCAACCCTTGCATGGTTGTGTACACTTCCCTATCTTTCCTACAATTTGCTAGCTACAAGTCGTGTCTTGGATCGAGTTTCGCTTGTCACTGAAGTCAGGTGTGACAGAGTTTTTGCCTCTCCACTTCTTTGCTGCTTGCGCCACCTTGTGGGGTGGGAGATGTTGTCAATTGGTTGTTGTTGCAATTGGCGTACTTATCTTTACAACTGGCTGGCACGGGGCAGTGTCGAGAATTTTGTCACACTTTGTGTAGTGCTGAATTTTAATGACCACTTTCGTGCACTGTTCGATTGATAATTTGTGGAACTAACAATAATTCATTATTTATATATATAATAAACTAATTATATATATATAT
>NNCF01132356.1:118918-154550 GCA_002313205.1 Laupala kohalensis | reverse complement strand
AACTTTGGCACGGTTGTGTACATAAATTCTGTAGCCCCATCCTGGCCCGGGTTTTTCTCCGTTTTTCCTTCGGGCAGAGGCGGATTTATTATACAGGTTCTCTAGGCTTTGTCAAGGGGCGTGTTTATTGTAACAATAAATCGTGAATTTGGTGGGTNCACTATACTCAGAATTATCTATAGTTCGATAATAACTTGTACATGTAAATTTTTTGCGTTAAATTACAAACATATTGACATTCTATTAGTATTATAATTCATAGCTAACTTTTCATCTTATCTAGGAATATTTGCTGAAATTTTTTAATCCGCCTCTGCCTTAGGGCCCTTGATCGGAATTGATGGGACGGTCCTTTGCTTGCTTCCGGAGAGTAAATTAGTTTATAGTCCTCCACGTGTTCATATGTAGTTTGTACTGTTTTTTTGACAATAAATTTATTCTGTATAAGTATATTTATTTATTAAATGAGATTAAAGACAAATCTGAAATAGAGATATAAAATCAACAGAAATCATCCATGGCTTAAAAGGAAAATAATTTATTATAAGTATTAATTATAAATCTGGATCAGAAAGCTTCTCCAACTTTTCCACACATTTTCTAAATGTTTACATTTGTATTTGGAACATTTTTACAGATTGACGATGCATACAAATTATAGCAATGACAAAATGTATAATGCAATTATATATTATTAACATATTGAATTAGGCTGATTAAATATCTCAATGTAAGATAATAATACCAGGCTAGACCAAGAACTTTGTTGACCCACCAACCGTTGAGATTTTCAACAAAAGCATACAACTAGGATAAATACTGAATTATTATTGACTTCAATTTGTTTGCTAGTATTTTTTAGTTGTTTCATGGGTAGGTTGATTGAAACCTTAGTGGAGTCATTTTTACTCATGACTTTAATATCCCAAGCCCATTCAGGGAATTTTAAAATGAGTACCAGGTGTGACACACAAGGGTCAGAAATGTTTTAATATTATTAAAAGGTTTGAGAGTAACTGTTACCTATTTAACTGTCCTTTTTTCATTCATGAGTGAGAATTTGAAAGAATATAGTAGTCAAATATATTGTCTAATATTCTGCTGTTAAGTACCCTTCTCCCCAAATAACACTGTGCTTGCTTTGATGAATATTTCTCGTAATATATCTTTTCAGGTCCAACAAGGTCTTACTGTTGAACTAAATCGCCTGTATTCTATGTTTGCTCGACGCAACCCTTACTTCACTGCTAATGGAGGAAAAGTGTCTGTGGTTGCTCATTCATTGGGTTGTGTGATTGTCTACGACATAGTCACTGGATGGCGTCCTGATTCATGGCAGGTAAGATGTGTGTTACTTCATATGGTCTCATGAATAAACACATGATTTTTCAAAAACCATCATTTCTAACTCTGGAAATATTAAAATTATGTCTTGAAAATTTGTGGGATATGGGAAGAACTTAAGAAAGAAAAAACTGCATCCCAAATGTGCTAGTAAAACAGCAAGCAGTGCTCCTCAGTATTGGTAATTATATTTCTGGCGAAATTGATTTGAAAACAATTGATTCATTCCTATAATTCTATCAAAGTATCTGAGAATGATGCGAGGAAAACCTGTCAGGTTGAGGCTCCAGAAATAATTAATCCAACTGTGTAAAATGTATGTGCATATGATTATGTTTTTTATATTAAATACCTATATAAAATGATAGCAGTAAGATAAATAGTACTAATGAGCATAAATGGAGAAGAAATAATTGGGTTTTTGAACAATGTTTATTCAAAATATTTAGTTATATTTGTTAGTAATGAGCAAGGCAACCACATTCATGCCCTAAACACTTGTACTATGCTTTTCATTTTAAAAATTATGGTTCATTTTACTTTCTAAAAAATTCTTATACTGTTAATGCTTTTGCAAAATTCTGTAATATTTAGGTTACAAAAATTATTCAGAAACCTGAAATTGTCACTGCCATTTACCTACATTTCTTTATTAAATCAGAAAATTTCAGACAAAGCTGTACATTTCAAAATTAATGAATAAATTACATCAACACAAATGGATTATGGGAACTAGTTTTAATATGAAATGTGTAACTACATTAAATGTAAAACACCACTCTCTTTCAAAGATTTAAATTTTTGTCATAATCATCATTGTTTTTTACAACTTACTTATTGATGCAAGCCACAAGTAACTTTCAAGATATTCTTTTTTAAATAAAGTTCTGCATGGGTTTAAAATCCTCCCTAGAATGGAAAAAACTCCTCTCAACTGAAGCAACAGAAAAATAGAAATACAATGTTAGAACTCTTTGAAATACTACAGCTGAAAGTTTCCATTGTTTACAAAATTACCCAGCTGTCTTTGTTGAGAGTTTTTTCTTTTTATATATATTTGAAATTTATTTTAATTTTCTTTTTACAAGTACTCAGGTTTGAACATCAAAGTATTAAGAATTTTGCTTTATGCTTTATTTCTTAAACTTGTGCTTTATTCTTCTTCCAATAACTACATATTACAGTCTCATTACTGTCATGATCAAAGTCAAAGGTAGCAACTGCATATATTAAGCTCCATATGCTTTTTTATTTCCCCTGATAATGAGACTTGTGATGATATGATGAAGTTGGAATTGAGTTAATTGAGTAAAACACATGAGTATTATTGCTACTATTTCTGATTAGTTGGTTGTTGTTGCATTTCGTCATTGGTTTTGTAGACAAAATCTGAACCAGACGACCTTCCTTCATGCTCTAGTGGATTGAATGATCCTACCACCAATGAAGCATCAGAACAGAGAACACCTTCAAGCAAGAGCAGATTGCTCTTTCAGGTGAAGTAACCCATTTGATTGATGTTGATTATATTTTTAATCTTCTAGCTTTTTTCATTTTTTATATGCTTTTAGATTGATAACATGTTCTGTTTGGGATCCCCACTCTCTGTATTTCTCGCTTTGCGCTGGAGAAATCCCGAAAGCAATATTCTGCCTCCATCACTTTGCCGACGCTTCTACAATGTTTTCCATCCCTCTGATCCTGTTGCGTATAGGTGAGATTGGTTTTATTATTTTCTTATGAGTTTTATGCAGAAATTATTTTACAATGTTGCAGACTTGAAAAGTTCTGTGTTCTTGCCTTTGTGTTCCTCTAAGCTGCAACTGTAGAGTCATAATTTGTTCGCATGGGAACTTGTCTTCTCCAGAAAGGCTCAGCTTTGTAAGATTAAAATAATACAACTATTTTATTTTATTATTTATTAACCTGTGAAAAAATGCATCTCATTTCAGTGAAGATCAGAAAACACTAGGTCTTTTTTGAAGAAATCCAGTTAATGCTGTAAAAAATTTCTTAGTTTCATTTGCATTATCTTTTTTGACTGATTGTCGTCTTCTGGCTGGGAAATACTAATATTTATCATTTTTATATAAATCCTTAATCAACAGATTCCTTTAATAAGTTCACCCTATATTAAATTACCAATATTATTTTCATATCATTTTATTTTGCTCCTAATGTAGTTGGTTTATCGTATGTTCACTATCCAAAACACATCTTTAATTTAGAATCAAGCCCAAGATATAATCTCACTTTCATAATGAGCTTTTTATCATAGACGGACCTTTTTAAAATTTTACTGTACAGTACGATTAATTACTAAAACTGAGAGTTACAGCAGGTGAAGTTGTTTTGATGACCCTTACATCAAATTCTCCAGCAACAGATTTTCAAGTTTGCCAACATCATTATAATAAAATGGCAACCATCGCATTTTCTGAAATACTTAATACACTCAAACTTATCTCAAAAAAATTATTTTATGATTTTGTACTTAACTCAGTGATAAGCAAAATCAAATTTGTTGCATAACAGAGTAATATTTATAATTATAATATTAATTTTACATTAAAAACAGAATTTTAATTCCCAACCACAACTGGATGTATTTTGTATTGAGGCAATTATAGACATAGATACGAAGTCAGGAAGTCTTGACCGTTTCAAGTTTTCTGGAAGAGACTGCTTGTGCTGATAGATAAATTGGTGATTTCTATTGTTAAATGGTTTGAAGAAAATAACCATTTTATTAAAATAAGCGGAACAGAACATTTATTGGAAGAACCTTAACTGGCATAATTGCTTGAGAAATGCATGGGACAACTGTATTAGCCAAAGTCAATACCCCTCTTTGTAGATCTATATAGTGAATTGAATGTTGTTGAATTAAAAGGTTCCTATAAATGTGAATTAAATCCTGGTCTTTATGATTTACAATCATTACATTTGGGAATAGACAATAAGATTTTAATGTTATGTGATGCAAAATATTTTTACTCTGAAATTATGAATCAAAATAACAGTACTTTGTTGACATAAAAGAAAAGTTTCATGTGTTTTGCTTTTTAATTTAATGTAATTGATTCATGTTGATTAAAGGATTCTAGATTTGAAGAAAAGTAATAAAAAGTTGAACTCAGATATCAAGTGATGGACCCAGATAGTGTTTATTATATTCATAAAGACTTCATATTTTCCGCAGCCTGAAGTAAGTGAGTTCTTTTACAGGATGGAACCTTTGATTGTGCGTGAGTACTGTCGAATTGCACCAATCCAAATCCAAGCATACAATGTGGGCATTCATCCTAATTATGATTCCCTGCCTTTGGAACCTCTGATAGCAGAAGCCTCAACTTCTGCAACATCCACAGCAACTGTTTCACTTCCCAAGAAAGAAGGAGAATCAGATTCAGAATCAGCCTCTTCAGTGACTCCTTCTGGGACTCCTAGCAAAGGTGCTTGTCTCTCAAACATTTACTTCTATTGTTATAATTTTTTATTTCTAACCTCACTGATGGGAGTTTTCTTGGGACTGCTGGGCATGGAATGTGAAAGGGGTTCCAGTTCTTGAATTACATTTGTTGCTTTGTTTTATATCTTGAAAAACAATTGTGAACAAGTTTTAATGTGTGGATTAATAATATTAGATTTAATGACCCAATAGAATTTTTTTCTGCATAGATGTGTATGCAGGTCGTGGTAATAAAAACAATTTTTAAATGTTTTATTTACAGAAACTTCATCAGAAACACAAAAATTCTGTACAATGTCATATTTTGGTGTTCCAAACTATAAGAAATGGATGAAAAAATTTCATTAAAAAAGTAGCAGTCATAACTGACATTAGTAACCATTAGTGTGAACATTAGTAAACTAAGTAAAAGTGCATTATACAGTAGAACCATGATTATATGGGGTAATAGGGGTTGCATGGATAAATGAAAACCACGATTAATCGAGACACTTTATTCAATGAATTATGTACATAAACATGCATACATATGTGTAGAATGGCACATTATCAGGGGTTGAAATATGAAGTAATCAGTCTTCGTTTCTTGCGGTTTTAAATGATTTTCCTTACTTTATTTCTAATATTTCTCTAAATCATTATGTCCTGAAAGTCAAAATTTTATTGGTACCTGAGGTTCTCTGTCTCCAAGATTCGAGGAATCTACGTACAACTGTGGAAATAGTAGGAGGTAGTTGGATTTATATATGATAATACATTTATTGTCAAAAAAGCAGTACAAACTGCGTATGACAACACGAAGGACAAATAACTAATTTACTCTATAGTAGAAATAGTAGTTGAAATTCTCTTTTTCAACGGTAGAGTGAGCACCACAGTTAATTGAGGTTCTACTGTAGTAGATTTTAAACTGTTTTTTTAAACTATATTCATTTGTAAAAAGTATAAGTTAGTAAATCTTGAATTTTGTTTTATTTTATAGTTATAATTTATAAACAATACTTTCTGAATAATAGAGATTGAATAATACGTTCTTCTGAAAGAACTTTTTTTTAAAATACAAATTTGTTGATATTTTGTTAATTTAATAACACACAACGAACCATTTTTATTGTTAGGAACGTGCTGAAACATTAAATGCCTTAGCGCCCTTGATTGGAATTGATGGGATGGTCCCTTGTTTGTTTCCGGAGAGTAAATTAGTTCATTGTCTTCCATGTGGTCATAGGCAGTTTGTATCTGGGTTTGTTTGTTTTTTTTACAAGAAATTTATTATTATTATTTGTTATTAGTAATGAATTTACAACTCCCTGCACCATTAAAAAAATAGGTTTAGAGCTAATTCTTGAATATTTTTTTGTGTATTAGACTTCTTTAAACATAACTAATGCTCATTTATGTGATTATGTTATTTCTTTATCAAATATAGTTACTCCACATTAAGTGGTAGTGTACTCTCAATAGTTAAATTCTGCTTATCTCAGTTTCATTAGCTATCAGCATAACTTACCCAACCCTAAAATCTAATAGTCAAGTAGAGAATTTATTTGTTGTACTAAATGCAATTTTTTGTTGGTCTTTTTCTACTTTTTTGCAATCCTTCTTTCCCAATTGTTTCAAGGTATTGAAAATTGGTCAGTCAAAAGTACCAACAAAATGTTTTAAGTAGAGTCAAAAGTAATTTGTTTTAAGGGGAATCTAGAAAATTGAAACATTATTTATGAATTAAGCAACATTCTTAGAGTATCAGTTACAAGGGTAAATTTAAACTAATGAACATAAATGAAATATATGAATATATTTTAAAAAATATTACCTCCCTTCCATTCCATATGTCAAAAAATAAAAAAGTAGAAAAGGTGTTAAACTTTCTATGATTTCAGACCGCTCGTGGAGCATTTGGGGTCTTATGAGGGGTTCCTGGAAAGCACAAGATGGAGCAAGCTCACCTCAGTTTGATTCTCTTTCTGGAGGTAAGGCACGCTCCATTTATTTCAAAATTGCTAGTAAACATTTTTTGAGGGAGTGACATTGTGCCACAAAATTGGAGGCTTCTTCGGGTTCTCCGGAATACATCTTGACTAATGTGTTGTCTGAATGTTTACCAGAAATATCATTTATATGCCTGCATATCTCCTTAAGATGATGTCCAAGTCTGAGAGATAAATGAGTTTCCATGTTACCTATTACTTTTACACTACAAACATTAATTAATTTTTGTTTGTTACAAAAACCTGTCTTAAAATTTTGAAAAAGTCAGTATAAACTGTGAAATGATGAGAAAATTCTAAATTTTCTATTATCAATATAAAAAACTAAATGCATCTAGCCTAGGATACCTAATGAGGTAAGCTGAATCACAGGGATCTGTTGGTTGGTGTAATTGAGGATAGGCACTAGAGCTTCAAAGTTGCATTATTGCGGATCATTATTTAATGACATGTGGAATACTAAAATGTGGGTTAACATGATTTGCTTTACGGTGCTTATCCATCTCACAGTTCATTGCTACTGTTCCAGGTTTACAACATCGTTTAGATTTTGTACTGAGGGAGACAAATCTTGGAGGAAGTTACTTGTCTGCTCTAACTTCACATACAGCGTATTGGAATAATTATGATGTTGCGTACTTTGTTCTGACTCGACTTTTTCCTGATCTGGAAGGAGATGCTGAGGTTGTCTCAATACCATCTCCTGATCCAGTTATGCAATGAGAGCATATTCCACCTTAGATATGCAATAATTTTGCCTTAGTATTTGAATTATTTAAAAAATATTGAAACTTTATTTTATTGTGGTTTATGAATTGTTATTCAGGTGTATTTTTATTGGTTAAAAAGTATTATTTCTACGCTTAGTTAATTTTTATTATTGACATTCTTGTGGAACAAGTTTTGTTAACTCTTCAAAATGAAAGAATAGGCATGAATGGAGCTGACTTGTGCAATTCTCAAACTACATTGTTGGTTCTTCTTTATGGTAAAACTATTACTCTTTAATTAGGTTTGTCAAAAAGATGCACATCGCCTGATATGTTTTTTCTTTTTGTTATATTTGTCAAAAGAAGTTTCTTATTTTTCTCATGTTACCTGTAGATAGTCCAATTTTATCAACATCAGGAAATTTAATTATTTTGTTCTCAAGAATGTGCTGTATCTTTCTCTTTGTGTAAATGGCTTTGCCATGAATGACTGACTACCTCATACGTCAATGCAGAGTAAATACTATTAGAGGTAGAAATTTGACATTTTCACTGGATTTTGCTTTTCTATTTTGTAGGCTCACTAAGAAAGGATTTTACAAATTCCGATTTTTACAGGGTGAAATGTGCTTTTTGAATTTTCACAAACTAATTGAGATATTATCTTGGTTTTTGCATGTAAACATTGCTAATTCAGAAACGTAAAAAAAAACAGGTTGTTGAGTTTTTCAGTATTTCATTTTTTAAGAGTTTGCCAGTTTCACTAAAGACATGATGTATCATTTCACTATATTCCATGAACTATATGAGATGTTCTCTGTTTTTATTTGTGACATTTGTTACATCAAATATCAATTTTTGTGGAATTGATGATATTTCACTTTGAAGTTTCATCTGTGCTGAGAGATAAATATCTAAAATATGAACTTGAAATTATGACAGGATATCGCTTTTGACCTGTAATCACTTACTATGAAATAAATTTATGAAATTCTTATTTTAAAGGAGTGGTTTAGTGTAAAAAGTTTTTTTGCTAAACCTCAAAAGTTAATTAAGGTAATCATAGTTTTGGTAAGTAAACGTACTATTTTTGTCTACTCTAAGGAAAAACTGACATGCAAAGCCAGGAAGGGTTGGCGAGTTCCTAATATATTCAGGCTTGTTTTTCTTTGTGGACTCCTTCAGTACTAGAAGTAGGAGTTCATCTGAATTTTTTATTTGTTATTGTATTAGGACAAGTATGTAATTATAAAATTGACAGAACACCAATCAAAAGAATATTACTAGTCCAAATTTCCTTTAACCCTAAAAAAATTAAATTGCATTATCATTTAATTCAATTACTCATGAAATAACTTGAACTGTACAAGAAACTCTGGAGTTTCGTTTACAGAGATAGACAAGCAAAATTCTTGAGTGAAATAATTATACGCATTCTGGGAAAGAAAGAAATTAGATCTCCTGGTGTTGGCAAAATTGAATGATCTTGTGATGATTTAAGGAAATAGCTTGCTCATTCATTTGAAAAGCAATATAACTATATTCGATTCAATCACATATGATGTGCACAGCTTTAAATGGTTCTTGTAAATTAAGCATCACTTATTTATTCCAAGAATAATTTTAAAACAGGGAAGGACTAATCTTGTATTTTGTAGATTATGTCATGTTAAGAAACTTGCTCAGTAGAATCACGTTAATACGTTCTCTGAAGCTTGGTGTGAAAATGTTCTTTGATACTTAAAAAGTGTGTATTGCTGAAGGTGTGAAAAATGTTTGAAAAAAATCTGAAAATAATTTTTTTAGTATTTTTCTACTATTTTGTTCACTAATTATTAATTTAATAAAATAATTTCTATTAAATTGTGAACCATTCTTATCAAAATGCAAAATACATTTTCATGTTCAATTGGTTCCAAATTGTTCTAGAAATCAAAAATTTAATAACAGGATGCTAATCTGGCTGATTAGAATGTGAGGTATGAACGTGATTGTACTGTACTTCAAATATATTTACATTATTTTACAAATCTTCCATAAGATAATATAAATATAGAAGATTTGTATAATAATATAAGAAGAGAAGATTTTATTTTTGTTACTATTACTTTAAAGTTTTTTTTGGTATTGTGTGTCAAGTTTTTAAGGTGGTCACAGTACGTATCCAAAATTTTGCATGTAATACATACATAATTGAAGCTAGTCATTGTGCCTCCGGTCCAACTTGTTTTGTGGAATTTTCTTGAGAGTATTATTTTAACTGGATGTATTGAAAGAACTTCATTGCCAGTATTGTATCTATGGACACACCCATTCACCTTGTGTGTGAAATGAAAGTTTGTCAGGATAATTATTGTTGAAGCCACTGTTGCTCACTGAACGCTAGAAGATGTACACCACCATGAGCTTGCACCAGGGAGGCCGTTTAGAGTGATGTGGGGTTTATGGTTCCAAAATTCCAGAATACTTTCATTTTAAAGGTATCAACAAAAATTTTATTACTCTATTTTTTAGGAATATCAGCAGTGCAAAAATAATGTGCATTAACTAAGTTGGTTGCTTCAGACACTAGTCAAATGATCGCTTCAGACACTAGTCAAATGATCGCTTCAGACACTAGTCAAATGGTTGCTTCAGACACTAGTCAATGATCAATCCTTAAGTAAATTTATAAAATACTAATGAAAATTCTTTAAGTATATTAATAATGTAAAAGAAAAATATTTCTTTTTATTTTCAATGTTCATTTGAAGTATTATCGGTAAAAATTAATGATCTGTTTATAATATGGTTTGTATTTTAATGTGACAAAGTTGGTAGACGTTGGTAATATTTGTAAATAAATAAAATCAAGTTAAATGAAATAACAAATAACAAAAAGAATTATACATGTAATGTGAGTTACCCGCTCTTTCATTTTTTAACCAAAGCAAAAATGTTTCAACCTTGAAATTAAAGTTAGGAAACTGTAAGTAGGTACAAATGCTTACTAATCTTGGTTGAAATGTTTGGTAAGTTTTTTTGCTTTTTTTCTTTATCTCTTTTTACTTGGCAAAACTCACTTTTACTTACTCTTACCTAGTGTCATTCAAGCAACCATTCTACCATAATTGCAATCTTCCTACAGCACCAAATTCTTGATCTTTGCTCATAATTTACTTTGCAGGTGACTGTATTTTCTCAAGTTAAGTATCTCAAATCTGAAAACTCGTTAATTTTTTATGGGAATGACTTGTTGAAATACATTCTTTGATATTCTGGGCTGCATGCTGCCTGTAAGTTTGACAATTCTGGATTAAACCATGCCTCTTTCAAGCAATATGAGAGCCATCTTCTTTCTCAAGGACATACCCTCATGCTAATGAAACTATCTTCTCCCATCTAATTTGTAACTATGTGAGCCGGGTGTCTTCTGAGATATTTTTTCTGGTGAAAGGCTTAAGATAAAAAGAAACTCAAAAGATAATGGGTAATAAGTTTCTCTTCATACTTGAAGAAATTTGGATGTACACTGTGGCCACACTGTGTCATAAAGATTCTTTTCACACTGGTGCTCAAAATGGTTACTGATCAGAATATTGTTATTAATTAAATTTAAAAATTCCTTAAAGTAGTAATTTATTGGAATGCTTATATTGCCTTCTAAGCTTTTTAATTAAACTTAGATTTATGGCAAATCTACTCACATTTAAATGCTGTAAATAATATTTCTTATTCTCAAACTTTATTTATTGTTTTTTTTTTCTAGTTAAGCTTATTAAGCATGTATTTTAATTTTCAATAGTTATAACATAAAAATATTATACAAACTAAGATGTTGAAAAATCAGTGAACACATCTCAATTAAACTACCATGCAGATTGACACAAGTTGTCACTTTAAAGCAAAACAAATGATTTTCAGTTTCTTTGTACAAGGATTCAGAAAGGTTTGTAGATCTATGCAAACCAGCAACAAGACTGGCTTGATGGAAAGATGTCAAAATTATATCTGCAATACTTAGAAATGAACATTACTCCATTCATAGAATGTTCAATTCTTTTTGAATGTTTTTTACTGATGTTTAAATTGTATAATAAGAGAACTTTTTATTCCTTTTAGTCCTTACAGATAAGTACAGGTTTCCTATTTCTGTTTTCAATAGATTATTTTTTTCTTATTTCTAACTTTCTACTTTTTCTTTTTGAAGAACTTTTTCTCATCGTATAAATTCATTGGTTTACGTTGATTTGTTATGCATCTTTGTTTTTCAAACAATTTATCTTTGTTTTTATATCTTTGTATTTGAGAAGGAAATGTCAGTGCCCACACATGTACAAGTGATGTTAATAGTTTTGAACTTTTAAATTTAAGACTACATTAAAGGAAATATTGGCAATATAAACAAGAAGGATAAATTGAGTATGGCATAAAATGACAGTTCCATAGCTCAATAGAAAGGCAGTAATCTGTTGATCTTAACAGATTAAATATTTTGATAAAGATGAATGTATTTAACTTTGAACTATTCATAAGTCTATAATTATTGATTTAACGAATTAAACCTTTTTATTTGTGTGTAAGCATGAGAATCAGAGTAGCTCAGTGGGTAGAGTGCTGAGCTGTTTGCTGGATGACCGGGGTTCGAACCCCAGTGGGGTGTAGGACTTTACATCACACCTCAACATCCAGACTGGCCCCAAGCCTCTTCAGTATGCTGTGAAATGAATATTGGTCTAAACTTAGGACAAACCAGCCAGAACAATACTGACCACGTCTTCTTATGCCGAGGCCTAATAATTCTGGAGGTCTACTCTCTGTGAACCCTATGAGGACATCTTCGGGGCCTGTTGTGGGACAGTTTTACATAATATTTGTTTAACTTTAAATTTAATTTATAAAACCATTAATGCTCTTATTAATTTCTGCTAAATTTTTCTTTCATTAACTTAAGTCAGTTTGAACTTGTTTGTCTGGGATGGCAACATCATGAGAAATAAGACTTACTCAGATAAGGTGATGTGCACCATGGCCATGAATTTCACTCTAGGATCAGTAGTAGCAAATTGCGAATGGTATACTAAAAGTAAAAAGATCCAGTCATTTGGTGACTTTACCCTATCTCCACTTCTGCTCCATGGACTGACCTTGAATTCAAATTCTACAAACCCAAACAGATAAAAGAATTACTATTATTATTCAGTTGATGATCTTGATGTATGTGCATTCAGGTGTGTGGTTTTTGTGTGTGTTTTTGTTTTTTTTACATAATTTAACTGAATATAAGGGTAAAAAAACAATATAGTTCCATTAACGACTTCCAATGGAAAATAGATTTCCCGGGCAAATGTTAATTTTTCTTAGTGTTAAAATTATGTTTACAGTTTACATTCTGTGTGAAATGACTATGTAAATATTTTTTATATTATTCATCGACTATTTAGATCGTAACATAAATGGGGAGAAATTTTGAGTAAAATTTTTTGCCAGAAAGATTTGATGACAAATTGAATGAGCCAAGACTCTTGAAAATTGGTGCGAAAGGACTTTTTACCATCCTTTCTTGTTAGACCTTTTGTGTGAGTTTGTAATGAGTTGTCTGCTTGTTCCATGGAAAGATACATTTTCTTATTGTTTTTAAGTTTTTACATTTGAGTGCAATACTTGTAAGATTGAAATTTATTATATACAGAAAGTACAAACAAGTAATTTTTTATGTACTTGTAAATAGAGACTTGCAAACAGACACAAAATATTGAAAAGATTCATATTGTTGTGTCTGGAGTTTTATGTTACTAAAGGCCACAAGTTTTGTAAGATACCTTTGGAATGTGCTGTAATAATGATGATTCAAAATTATTGGCCAGTTATAAGTCTCATACTTATTTGAACTTCAGGTGGCCAGTTTTGGAATAATAAAATCTCATTCATTGGGATTTTCATACTTGATCTGCACTCATTATATTCAGTATTCCATTCATCAAACTTTGTCAGATGAGTTTTGATGGTTATGAAAATACATAAGAATTGTTAATAAAATATGACTTACGATTCAAATATGTTCTATTATATACCATTTTTAGTTTCGGGCACAATAATGTATTCCTCTTTCTTACTTAATTATGCTCTTTTTCATCGGTCTATTATCACACATACACACTCACTCACTCACTCAAAAGATCAGTCTATAGAAAATTAATCGAACTTATCAATATTGTCTTGTACTTCCCTCCTGTGGTGTATTTAATCTTTCTCGTGCATTTCGATTTCCATATACAGAAAACAACCTATTATTTTTTTCTTTTTGTGGGGCTTTAGTCATCAAATATCAAGGTCATTTGAGCCCTTCAACCTATTATACCATCAGCATAGTATTTGTTGGTATTTCCTTGTCAGTATAAAACATTTTCATGGCAACCAATGTAATGTGATGTAATTTATGTTATAACAAAATAATTCAAGACCAGGGAAACTTTCAATATATTTCATATTTGTTTCCTTTTTCACTGCATGTAATTCTTGTGTATTTTCAAATAATCAATTAACTAACATTTTTCCTTATGAAACAATAGTATATATAGTATGTGATCTTTTATGATTAAAGAAATCTTCATTGCATATAATGGTATTTTGCATTTGAATATGTTTGAATACTTCCATTTATTCATCTTATAGACTTGAAGAATCTTTTGATTTAAAAGGTGTTTTCTAGTTTTCCAAAACATTCTATTTGTTACAAGAACTTGAGAAATCAATTATTCTATTCTCTTTATTAGTTGTATGATTTTCTTGGCATTGGACTGAAATGTAAATGTTAGGTCTGCAATTCAAATCGTTTGTCTTGTATACCAATATAGATGTAGAATGAGCTTGTGCATGTCCTAAATAAACTTGTGCATCATAAGACTTAATTGAATGAAAAGATAATTCTCTTGGCTCCTTCAGAAGGAAAAATGATCGTTAATTAATTATTTGGAAACTAAATCAATTTGAGAATTTTATAGTAATAGAAATGAAGATGTCTAGAAGTTGGGCCAAGGTATCTTTTTGAATTGAAAAGTTGAATGGCTGTGCTCAGAACAGAAATTGATAGTGTAGTCTGTGTGTAGTTGCACTTGAAATTTCTCAATGCTTATTATCCTTTAGCATTGCAGAAAATCATTTCATTATACTTAATTTTTATTTCAAGTTGCCTCACATCATTTGCAAGATTTTCTTTAACTCCATAATAATGCAATGGATGAATTGGGATTAAATAGCATTTAATTTGGTAGGCTATACACTTGAGAGGAATATCACTAGTCATGTAGTACAAAGATACAATCAAAACATTAGATCAAAATTTAGAGAATTTTATAAGGTTTTGGATGGGCCAAAAATCATTTACATATCTTGTTTTGTTCAGCCGACAATCAATTTTTAGTAAAACATTGCACATGTAATAATTGGATATTTGGAGTTAATAATATAATTTTTATGTTTTTACATGCTTATATGTATTTTCTCCATTACACTCCGTGAATGTTGATATATGCTAGTCATTTGTTGTTGATACATTGCTTATTATAGATTTTTCATACTTAAAAAATGTACATGGCACACCGGTATATTACAATATCATTGAAATTAGATATTGCATGAAATGTGCAATGGGTGTAGATTTAAACTTGTTTTCATTAAATTCATAAGAAAATAATTAGGCATTATAAAGCTACATATTTGTGATATATTTAATAAATAACATATATTAAAAATATTAGGAAAAATATGAGGGAATTCTCTAAATTTTGTGTCACAATTTTTCACGACAGATCAAACCGTATAAAACGATCACTTTTTTCTTAAAAAATGGTCCTTTTTGAGTTTTTTTTTTAAATTATAAGGCGATTTTACCTGCCGTTGTAGCTTAGAATAAAACTAAACAAATATGGAAATTATTCCTATGATGTTTAAAAATAGCGTTTGTTACTTAAAGTTGAGATAGTTTGGTTTTTCGCAAAACAAAATTCTTTATTAAAGGCATGTCAAAAAAACATCATTTTAGAAATTGAGTCGCAGTTTGGTAAATTGGCGACCCAAAAACAAAACAAAACATGTTTGTTAACACAGTACGGCCATAATGTTGGTTTAGTTGGCACCCATGGGGGCCGCCACTCCTACCTTATCCTGCTACCCTCTTTGTATCTGGATTAATCTAGAAGCCATGGGGTAGAAGAAAATCATGTTGCCATTATTTTGTCCAGAAGATAATATAAAACCTTTTTACACTTTTGTACTTATAGTCAAATTTTCCATACCTGATATTATTATGGAGAAGGATTATGTAATTTTTTTCATATAATTTTCTTCTCAGTTTATTTCTTCCTTAAATATATTATTTACCTATAATTACCTTCTTATAATTTACATTTACCTATTTATTAATTATTTTTTTATCCTGAATTTATTCTTCAATCTGCAAGAAAATAGACGTTTACCATGAACCTTGTTCTTCATAGTCAGTGTTAAGTGAGGCAATCTGTTGCTAACTAAGAAGACTTTGAATCTGTGATGAATCTGTTTCCTAAAGTTGGGGCAGAAGTTTGAACAAGGACCTACCATTTACATAGATTACAGAGTTTCCAACTGTAAGCCTAATTTAGTCAACAATGAATGTGATAAATTTTTTGGATTTCAAAGTATTTGAAAGTTGAATAATTTTTTATAATCAATAAACAAAGATTTTGGTAAGATAGGAAGGTTGGCTAACAACCTTATATTTCATATGAAATGGCTTATTTTTATGATAATTCAAGACATATTGCATTCTGTAAGATGTAGAACAGATTGTATGTAAATACGATTCAGAAGAACAGTTTTACTAATATTGATGTTCAATTGTGGGTTGTGACTTGTAGTTGAATACATCCTAATTACACCCAACTCCTTGTGTAGTTTATCATGGAAGTAACTTGGATGTTCGCAGAAATATATTTGAAATATGAGGAAGGAAAACAGTCTATCTAAAGACACAATAACAAATCTTGAACATTGTCTTTTTTAGAAATTGAAATGTATCTAATAAAAAATCAAACACAAAAGTGATCTTGAACAAACCACTGTATATTACAGGTCCAAAGCCATTCATAGTTAGTTATTTTGTGCTTTGTGATTTGAAAAATTATTGTTCAAGTGTGGTAACTAAAATTTTTGGTGCATTTAAATTGTGTGCTTATTAATTATTTCCATTTCTACATAAATTTTGAGCACCTGTGTATTTTCATGTGAACATTAATTGATGAAGTAATTATTAAGTATGCAAACTTATAAATACATTTTGAAACTATGTTCAGACAATAACTTTGTTCATATATTATGATGGAAATAAATAAAATTTTTCACATTATGTACTAAATTTACTACATATCGATTTGAAAATTTTCTATTTTATATTATGTGTAGTTTTTAGTTTTTGTTTTAATTTTCCCTTCAATGAACCTATTTGGTAGTATTGGATAAATAAATGTATAACCAACTTAGCTAATATGTTATGCGATTAATACTTATATAGCCTGTACAAATGTGATACTAAGGTGGGCATCACCACTGCGTTAATACTGAAAAGTTAAACAATTCTTCCGAGCCCAAAACAAAAATTAATGAAATCTTCAGGGTTCCGTGTTTCATTTTTCACAATCAGCAAATATCAGACTTTGTAAAATCATGAAATAAAGTACAAATTTCTATGACATCCAGAAAATTATGAGAATGTGATCAGTAGGCGGATGCTATTTCTTTAAATATAATCAAAATAAAAAATGATGCCCTAATTTAATTACTCCCATTATTTCACATTCAGATTTTCAAATATGAAAGCAACTACTGCATTAAAAACTTCCATTTCCGTTGTTGGAAATTTAACAGTTTATGGTTGGTCATAAGCACATTAGCTGGTTACTAGGTTTTACTGCAGCAGCCTTGTTACCTTACTAAGGACAAATAACTCTGAAACTTTCAATTACAGCACATCTTCTATGAGAATGATCGTTGGCATGAAATTGGATTTTGGAATGTGGGAAGCTTAGGTAGGTTGTGAGTGAGGTGCTGCTGACTGAATAGGATATTTTTTAGGTTGAATGAGATGGAAATTAATCATGTTACGTCGAATGAAAATGGTAGACGGGACCGGGATTCGAACCCGGGACCTTGAGCTCTACGCGCTCATGCGCTTACCGACTGCGCCATCCCGTTCGCTTCTCGGGTCCGTCTATCATTCTCATTCAACTTGTGAAACCCAAAGACCTCTGAGGTGGTCTCGTAGAGACTAGATTCCTCATCTGAGGCGACTCCCATAGGAAGTACTTTATTTGGGTAGCATTTTCCATTTCTGGTTCACAAACATAGAAATCTCTTAGATTGCGGTGAACCTCACCGCCAGGTCCCGTCTACCATTTTCATTCGACGTAACATGATTAATCTGTTACCTGGCGGTGAGGTTCACCGCAATCTAAGAGATTTCTATGTTTGTGAACCAGAAATGGAAAATGCTACCCAAATAAAGTACTTCCTATGGGAGTCGCCTCAGATGAGGAATCTAGTCTCTACGAGACCACCTCAGAGGTCTTTGGGTTTCACAAGTTGAATGAGAATGATAGACGGACCCGAGAAGCGAACGGGATGGCGCAGTCGGTAAGCGCATGAGCGCGTAGAGCTCAAGGTCCCGGGTTCGAATCTACCATTTTCAAGGTCCCGGTCTACCATTTTCATTCGACGTAACATGATTAATCTGTTACCTGGCGGTGAGGTTCACCGCAATCTAAGAGATTTCTATGTTTGAGATGGAAATGTTGGAACTCCCCTATTGAAAACTATGCAGTCAATTGGGAGATGGTGTTGTTTTCCACACGCCCCCCAAAATAGGTCTCTTAGTGGGGCTTCCAATCGTAGATATGGATGTAAGTTCCATATTTATGATAAATTGTTAGTTAAAATATTGATGGTTTAAATGTGCAGTTTTTTTACATAGGAACAATGAGTGTCAAATATATGGTTGAGAAAATGATGAAAGTGGGTTAATCAGGAGATAAATTGTGTGGATCAAGAAAACGATGACACTTGTGTACATGTGAAACTCACATATCTGTAAGAATTTCAAAAGATAAATTAAACTTCTCTTTGACAGTAAGTTTTATCTCTAGTAAAAAGAAAGTTTCTGATAAATATAAATAAATTACAATAATGTCCTGTATATAACACAACTTGTTAGAAATAAAACTATTTCTGCGAGCGTTGTCATCTGAGACTTGTCAACAAAGAGCAAAAAGTATTAGAGATGGGAACTAGCAATTTGGACAGGACGTTGCTTTAATATTGTACAGGCTCACTAGGAAAGGATTTTTCAAAATCTAGATTTTATGAGGGCAAAAGGTGATTAAAAAAACATTTCCCCTACATTTCTCACTGTTTGTACATATTCTATGTTAATTTAAAGGTCTAGAAATGGGATTTTTTTTATATATTTAATTTTGAAATGAGTCCAAAGGGATAGAAATATTTTAATTTTGTTGTTTGTATTAACTATATGTTATATTTTATTTTTTACTATTCCTCACAAACTAATCAATATATTATTTCAGTTTTTATATGAAAATGTTGTGTAATAAAACATCTAAACAGCAATTTCTGGAATTGTTGATATTTTACTTTTTAAAAGCTGTGGATATGTTTGATAAGTTGCCCTGACTGATTGACATATTAATCGACACCCAAGAATTTTTGTAGGATGTAACATTTTCATTGAAATAGCTTGTTTTCAAAGGATTTTTTGACATTCCAATGCTAAAAGTTTGAATTGTTCACTTAAAAAAAAAAAAAAATTTCATCATGTTTTTACCTGCATGAACGAATGAGGTTCTGAGCCTGGGGGTGTTTCACTTTTGTCATGTCATGTTGTATAACTGGAAGAAGACTCAAGGAGCTGCTCAGTATGGAGTATGCAATAAACAGCACTGAACAGATTATTTCATGTCACACTTATCAATGGAAGTGGGATCCCATTATTTAATTATGGTGAAACAGATTAAGAAGATAGCTCACATGAGGATGAGAGATTTCATGGATAATGTGCACTCTGTTTTGTCATTTGTTTTAACTATATGACAAGGAATTAAAAATTAATATCACAAAATTATGTTAATATGTGAGGTGGATAGAATGAGAAACTGGCACCTTCATCTTGCTTGGGTAAACAAAGAAAAATTCTGTTCTTTCAAACTACAGGTCACTTCATCTGTGCTGCATTCCAGTGTTCCTTCAAACTCCCAGTGGGTGTGATATCATGCCTGCGCTTTTTGGTCATGAGAAAAAATTGCTCTCTTTGCTGGTTTGAAAGCATGTTGAACTAGAAAAGACGGTAAAAGCTTTCTTGAACTGTCAAGGTATGAGAAATAAGTGGGAAAATATTTTACTTGTTTGGAGGCAAACCAACAACAGAAAACCTCAGTTGAGTTTTGATACCATGTATTAAGATTTCCACATTGACAAAATTCATCCAAGCTCTAACTATTGATACTGTTTGGCTACATGTTTACAGACTACCAAGTAGAGGCCTAATCATGAATAAAGAACCATTCTTTACCTATAGTTTGGCAAGAACTAAGGGAATGCCAGAAAAAACTTTTCAGAGGGTAGTGTGAAATTTTATTGGGAAATCTTTGGAAAATAGTCTGGGTAACAATTAGTGAAGTTAATTTAAAAAATTGAAAGTATGCGTTTCCAGGCTTTTTGATGTGACTATTGTTTCTGCTTCTTTAATACAAATACTTTTCTTAAGTGGTATGTGATAGGTAACGTGAAGCAATAGCAGACATTTTCACACCGACAGCGAATTTAACTACAAAATTTAGTAGTATCAAAGTTGCCAACTCCAGCTGTTGACTGAAGTAGAGTAGAGTAGATTGTAGTAGGGCAAGGTGTACAGAAGTGGTGTAACTTGCAACCAATATAATAACTATAAAGCAATTTCTAACTGATGGAGGGCTATTCATGTCACGAGGGAAGTCTTGTTAAGACAGAACTATTAAAATTCCATCCCTGCTTGTCTAGTCTAGTCACAACTAACCTAGTTCACAAAGATTAAACACTTGTAATAAGGCTAATATCATCCTGGCGTGTTTGCCAAAGAGGCCCTTCCCTAAAATATAAATAAATTGAATCTCTTTAAATCCCCAGTTCAAAGTGTTCTAACGTGAAAGAATTTACACATTTTAATAAAAAGTTAATGAGAGTTTCAATTTCCTAATAAATGTTTTCCATAATATAATACATTATAACACCATTGTTATTGTACTCTTAGAAATACTCTATTAAAAACAAAAGGATTTAATCAGTACCTAACTGTATGCAATCTTGGCATGGTTGTGTACATTATCTCTGTAGCCCAATCCTGTCCTGGGTGGTTTTTAAAATGGTTTTCCTTGAACGGGAATGTCAAATACTTTTTTTTATTAATCTCGAATTTTTACTGCACAAATATATACAATTTATTTCAGAATGACAAATGAACAGTAGGTATTTATTAAATAATTTATTTTATAAATATAAAATCTGCCACTACCCTGGGGCCCTTGATCAGAATTTATGGGATGGTCCTTTACTTGTTTCCAGAGAGTAACTTAGATTATTGTCCCCCATATGGTCATATGCAGTTTGCAACAGATTTTTGGACAAAGTTTATTTATTTGTTATTAAACTATTTTACTATACAGAAACAAGGAACCCAAAGATAAATTGAGGGATTACGTGGGAGGATACGTATAATTTATTGAAGTGTACTGTGTGTTGCTTCAATGCTTGGTCAGACATGTAACCCCCCCCCCTCCACACACAGACATTTTTTGAGTTGTAAAATAAATGCACCTAATCTGTATAAATATTGTTAATTTAAAATATTTTAAGAACAAAAAACTTGCAAGATTTGACAATTTTTTTTTTTTTTTGCAATATGTCTGAGCTTTCCTTAAACTATACCTCGTATCTAAAACTCCTGTTTTATTTACAATTAATATAATTCTTCCGGTGCAGGTTAGAGTTAAAAAATTTGAAAGTATGTGTTTCCAAGCTTTTGTATGAATACATTTAATACAATATTGCTTTACAGAACTATCACCTAGAATCACATACCGTTAATATAGTAATACTATCTTTGTTGAATTGAGACATTTTGAAAATATTGCATTGAGATCATACACTTTTGTACTAGTAAAACAAGACTGCATTCATTAAAAATTGGGACAGTCGTAATTCTTGCAAAATTTAAATCACAGAAAAATGTTTTGTGTCCTTTTTTTACATTAGTCAGTGCTTTATTTCAGTCTACAATTTTAATAAAAAATGTTATTTAGTTTAAACTGTCTTCTAAATAAACCATGTTTCTTTTTATAAGAAAAGTTATTTCACAGTAGGATAAATTTGTTGATAAACATTTAATTTTCCAACAATATCAGCAACTTAGCAAATAACATCATCTTGGACATACGTCATTACAAGTAAAGTCTCACAATTTCACATAGTATTATATACACTAAATGCAAAATTCCCACTGAATTAATATAATTATGATTATCATTCACAATACAGCAAGAGAGAGAAAGTTAACCAGCACCATGGGAACAACTTTTATACTCTCCAATCTCTGCAATGCCAAATTTATGAAAATAACAATTCATTATTAACCAATATTAAAACACTCTGAACCTTCACTAAAACCACTTACAGGTGAAACCTGATCTTTTTACCAAACTATTGCCTGATTTTTTAGAAGACTAATTTCAAAATATCAAGCACCTTTAAAATGTTTAAATGCAGAAATAAATGATATTAAGATACTTACCAAATCTAGAACATCTGCACACCAGAAACTCAACTAGATAGCTATTACTTGTTGAGGAGATGGAAATTACAAAACGTGTTACAAGTAAGTGGTATAACACAAAGTTTAAGAGCGTTAAAATATTATGAATCAACCCAATACTTCTAAGAGATTCCAATATATTCTGTTTCCACATATTCTGCACACTTTGGGCCACGTTGATCAGTTCACATACACATCAAATGTCTCAATGATAAAGCTTCCACAGAAAGACCTCCAACAACAAAGTGCATCAACTCAAGATAAGCCCGACTTAAGTCACAGCCATTGCAATTCAATTGAAAACTAGAATTAATGATGATGACCTACAGTAAGACACAGAGGTAAGAGGGTACCCAGAACCAGAGAAAATAATTCCATAGGTCTCAGACCCTTGCGCTCTGCTGAGTCAGAACCTAAAACAGTTCCATGACTGTGTCCACCATGAGCGGTTAACTCAGGAAGCACGTGCACTGTCGCCACATATAAAAATGTCCCTGCACTGAACAACATGGCAATGCCTGTAGCATTCATGCTGGATAGTGTTTCTCGGCCCTCCTGAAGGAGAAAAAAAAATTACCAATTATTATTTATTTTCAACATAATAAAAACTAATTTTTTTGGTCATTTTGAAGTTAAAGCTTTTACCAACTTTAGAATCATAAGATGTTGAGCATTAAGATCAAATGCAATTTTGCTAATATAACCTATCCGGTAGAAGTTGATGATATTGACAACTCAGAAAAACTGAACCCTCCAAATATAACACTGCATTAGAATACTATTATTTGGAGAGATACAATGCAAAAAGCATTATATCCATTAAGAAACATTTTTTACCAAATTATTGGCTGATTTTTTAAAAGACTAATTTCAAAATATCAAACACCTTTAAAATGTTTCATTTAGGCTATTTATATGCTGACATTGTATTTATGGCAACTGGATTAATTTCATTTCCTCACTGAGAAAAATGTATACAAACCTGTCCAATGGAAAAGTAAGTAATTAGTGCTAAAAGAGGAGCTGAGATGGAGAAAGCAAGAAGCTGGCGTCTGATACTTTTCCTATCCAGTCCCTCATGCAACAAAAACGTAACAAGACCAAATGCAGCAGGAGCCTGCAAAGAATTCAGTCGTATCACACATGTTCTCCTGAATACCAAATAAGAGTTCAGAAATTCCATTCACATCCATTTCTTTCACATCACTAAACTTTTTCTTAGATTCACAAAAAATGAATATTTTAGTTGAATTAAAATGCATTAAAAACCTGAACTAAACTAGATATTTCTGTATGATTCATTAAGAACCCTATCATACTAATATTTTACAATTTCTACCTTGTGCAGCATGATAGCCAAGAAAACTATCATTTCCACATCAGTATGGGCTGTTGTTGCTGCAGCGCCCAGAGCTACACCATCAGCTAAAAAGTAGGAAACAATACATTATCATTCTCTCCTATAAACCTGCTCAGTATAGCAGTAAACACATTGTTAATTGTATCCAACAGAAAGAGAGAAGTTTACTCTCCTGAAGCAATAAAGGAACTATCACATCAATTCCAATCAAATGGCCCGTAAGGAAGTGGAGGGTTAACATTTCTGCACCCCAAAACAGAATCATAACATGCATTCCTCTAAAAAGGAAGCACCTTGCAATATTATTTACATTAGGTCATCCTCAGGTGTACATAATAAATAAATCAAAAACCTTCATGATAACTGTATCAACAAACATAGCGTTTGATAGATAGATTCAACCTTCTTTTCTTTTTTTTTAATTAAAGAAGCATGTTTCACCATAAGTATTCCACATCTATCATGTCATGAATAAGTATTTTGTTTTATTCATTATTAACACCTCACTATGATCTAATGTAAATAATGTGCTACACTTGTCATGAATTAATATTTTATTCATTTCATTATTAACACCTTAGGGAGCAGGAAAAGTAATCCTGGTCAACATTTTCACAAATATGACCTAACACAAGCAAAAATATGTCGAAAACTTGTGTATGTATATAATAAAACAAACAAGTCTATGTACTTCAAATGTTGTTAAAAGCTGATTCAATTTGTAAAATCTATGAACTTTTATCAGGCACCTAAAATAAATTTATCAGAAAAATTGTTTCTATAAATGTTTGAAAATTGTTTTATTACTAATGGAAAACAATTTCCTTTAGTAATATATTTACTAAACTAGTGAGTAAGAAACTTAACTAGTGAGACAAACAATATATGAATGCTATTAACAATTAAATTGAAAGAGCTAACATAGTAAGTATTGTACCTAAGTGCTTACATATTGGACCTAACCTCATCGGATGTCATGAAGCGTACAATTTGAGTATTAAGCACTGACATTATATCCATCAAGTTACAGGCACCAAATCAATAAAAACTAACCTGCAGCATGTACAATAAGTCCCAAAGTTGCAGTGTAATTTTTTTCAACAGGTTTGGAACCTTCACCACCTACAAAATCAATCAAAAATCAACATAAGAAACAAATGATTCTAAAAAATCATAATTAAATCACTTACCTCGCCTTGAAGAACACTGATCAACTAATAACATGAACACAAATCCTAAAACCAATGATATTCCAATAAGAGAATGTACTTCAATATGATCATCATGTTTGTGCACCATCGTTGCAGTTGCTGCATTATTTGTGGAGGCTTGACTGGCATCTAATATAACAAAAATGATATTTTATTTATCAAAAGATAACACTCAAATACACTGTAACGCAAGACTGCCAAGAATTCATACCAGTATTTCCACTTGAATCTAAAGCTCTAACACCTTCTGGAATTATTACTGCTAAAGCTGTGCCAACAAGGAGACCAGCTCCGAAAACTGACACCTGCTGAAGTTTCTCCTGAAAAATTCATGGGTTATGTATTCCATCTAATTAACGAAACATTGAATAACAGATTCCATTAAATAGTACCTCTGACAGCGACATAATGAGAGGTATATTTCCCGCAACATAACTACCAAATAACATAACTATCACCAGAATCAGCAACATAATTGTCTCATCCATATCGCTCAAGTGAACTCAAAGGTTGTGCAGCACGATAATGAGCAACGACTTATCGTGAACCAAGGAAATTTGCAACGTGGACATCCTCAGTTCGACAAAATAAAAAATGCTTAGTTTGCCAAAGTAGGTCAAGAATTAGCTGACGCAGCTTTTACATTTTACGCTCTGACAGCACCACCAGTAGTTTTGAGAGACCTGCAGTACTTCACTTTCAGTTCACATTGCTCAGCTCACTCGCACATTCCCCTCGACAACGGCACAGATGACGGTAGCCACTCGAGCGGACTTGGCGATACATATGACGCCGGTAGTAAACAAAAAGACGGATGCACATCAACGATCCTTGCGGCATATCTCTACAATTAATGTGAAAAACGTTGTCTTCGGCTCGGTGAAAGTATCTTTCACATTTTAATTAGAAATACCCAAACTTGTAAGTCTTGAGATGTAATACTGCTTACACCTATTGACTGGATCCAGGAGACTGACAAGGGTATAACCCCCCTCCCCCCCGCTCCCTCAGACTGAAATTTTGCGATATTTAATCTCTCTTTTTTCACATTAATTGGAATTTGTTAACATTTCAACTTATTTCGCTTCAATCGAAAAGTTCCTTTACACTAATTTAACAGCGCGAGAATTTCGCTACGGTGCGAGAGTGGTGTGGAAAGTTGAGACAAGTTGAGAAAGAAAAAGTTTCTATATCAAATTATATTTTCTTCTATTTTTTATGGTATCTAGAGTGATTGGTGACGTAACAGAATATGAAGGCGATGATGCTGAAGGGACACAGCTGAAGAGCTGTCGGTTTCACATATTATTAAACGTATGGTATGTGCACTTTCAAGTCTAAAAAACACCTGTTGCATCAGTTTCGATTCTGAGATGATTTCATCTTTGGAATTCGAACATTCACAATAAATTTTCCGTTTCTTATAATGAAGAACGAAATTGGAAGAATCTGACTTGTTAAATATGATTTCATTAATCAAAACGTTTTATGACAACACGCGGTAACACAAATGTATGCTACGTCATTGATAATATTACAAGCTACCTGAAAATTCTAAAAATCGAAAGTTGTCGACATTTTAAGAACTTATCCGCCAAACATTAGACACATTCTTGGTTTCAGTAGCCGAGTGTCATCTGTAAGCTGCCGCATATATTTATTATTTCTTTAAGTTGAGTTCCCACGACTTAACACGTGTCAGGTTTTTATTCTTTTTGTAAATAGTAGTCTTTAATCCCTACTGAAGTATATTGAAAATATTCGTCATAATTTGTATACGCATCTCAAAAAAGCAAAAATTATAACAAAATTCTCAAATTTAATGCAGTTGTGAATCAATCAGTATTCATGAATATTAGTGGATATTTATTGTCAAAAAGCAATTATACAAACTGAGCATGACCATGAAGACATTTAACTTTAATGTACTTTCCAAGCAAGCGAGGGACCATCTCATCATTTCCGATCAAAGGGCCCAAGATAGGGGAGGATTTAACATTTCTGCACTCCAAGCCAATATCCTGACATCCGTCCGTCTCCCTAGAATAATAAAAAATATAGTTCTTTTTGTTAGAATATCTACAGAATTTAACATATATTGTATTAGTAGATTTATTTAACTAAATACATGTTTGATTATTTATTTAACAGGCAATCGCCCAATATACATCAAATTAATATATGAACATCAAATCAATAAAGTTATCAATTTAATACTGCGAAAAGATTCCTAATAATGATAATCGTTAATATGATTTAAAATTCGAAGTTGTTGATAACAATAGTATTAATTACACTGTTGCCCTTTCCCAAGCTTTCCCATTAGACCTGTGTCTAGTGGGCCTTAAAATAAACTCGACCTGAACGAGAACAGGAGAAAAATCCGGGACGGGAGGAGGCTATAAAATAAACTANATTATTATTATTATTATTATATGCTCCTTCGATGCTAACGACGTCAGAGATACGGACATATTAGTCGCGCGGGTGAGGAGCAAAGGGAGACAGGTGAACATTACAGGGTAATAGGCCACTATTATGAGGAATGTCCAAACAATAAAGAGGGGAGATGTCCAGATTTCTCAAAGCAAGGGGTAGTGAATGTGCACTCCGTAAGAAGTAAAAAGTGTGAGGAATATGACGAGATAGCGGCTCACAGACTTAAGCGACTATAGCGAGAACAGACAGACGATACGGAAGCAGAGAGCAAAGACTGCAGACACGTTTATATCAGAGGAACATACAATGAAGAATTACCGCGGGAATATTTTTCGTACCTGAAAAAGAAAAATGTTGACATAGCGTGCATCCAAGAGTCTTATCATGTGCGAGGGAAGCCATGCCTTATACCTATTGCAGAGCCAGGCGAGAACGTGAATAAAAACTGTGGTCGGTACTTTATGTACTTGCAAAGGACATCGAATGAATGGATTTAAGGGAACACTGCTATGACAATATGTAGACTGTGCTTGCAGGCAAAGGAGATCTTGAGACGCTAATAATAAAAGTCTACTGCAACCAAGGACGAAGAATAAAAAAATGACAGAGGTGATCGACAAGTACTGCAAGAAAAAGGAGATAATCATAGCTGACACGCACGGCCGACGCTCTGGGGGGACAAGAGGACCAATAAAAGAGAAGAAAACTTCCTGGTACAGCACGACTTAACAATAGAAAATGAATACGGAAAGACGGCGTTTGGGAGGAATGAAAAGACGTCGCTAATAAATTGCACGCTGACAAAAACTACAACAGTGAAGAAGTTGGAACATGGAGAGCTGGAAGCTGGATCAATAGCGACCACCATGGGATTTTATTTGATATAAGAAAGTAGGCTGTAATAAATGAAGACACCACGATTATGTATAAGAGACTGGATAAAATATAACCAAGAAATAGAGAAAGCAATGGGAACTCTAGTGCAACAAACAGACGGAATAACAGTTAGAGAAATGAATGACAAAATGAAAATAACACTACTGTGCGTTGGACGTGCATGCTCACTCAAGGAACGAAATGGACTCAGATGAAAACGATGATGGACGAGGGAAATAACGGAAGTTAGAAGAGGCATATATGTAATGCACACCGATAAATTTGACGTTAAAATCGATTGGGGAATGGCACAGCAGCCGCGGCAGACATGTATGTAGAAGCTAGAAAGGATTTTAAAGAAATGATACGTAGATTCTCGGTACACTTTCTGGAAGAGTCGTTAAGACAGATTGGCTGGGGAATACCTTATGTGATGGCGTATGACGTTATGAGAAAAAAATAATGTGAAGTGTTAAAACAAAGAGAGAAAACGAACACGGACGGGGCAGGAGACGCTACAGTGCCTACTGCTGGACGAGACAAAACAAGAAGAAAGGGAACGATACTAATACGAATGGGAGGGGGGGAAATGGCTATGGAGGAGCACCAATTAAAAATGTCAACAGAAGAACTGACTGACATAATTGGGAGAGGTCCAAGAAAAGTGCCAAGGTACGAGAGAATAGCTCGTGAGAAGGTGCAGAGAGCATGCCAACAGTACGGCCTGTATCTTCTGGTACAATGCGTTTAGCTTGCAGAATATTTCCCAAAGAGAGGAAGATAATAGTTTTAAAAATATTCCTCGCTGAGAAGACAGAGGTGCCTTGCTGGTGGGGTCATGTCGGCCAAGAACAATATTGTCAACTTTTGGGAAAGTATTAGACCATTGGATAGGAGAAGAAATATCAGATTGTCTTGGAAAGGAAGGAAAAATATACATTCCAGGCAATACGGTTTAGAAAGGGGACAAACACAGAGGACGTACTTCATGAACTGAAAGGGGCAATAGGGGAAGAAAGGAAAAGCACGTGCGTTCGACAATATAAGATGGAATGAGGTGCTCCAAATATTAGACAAGATGGGGGTACCGGGATACTGGCATCATAAATTACAGACAGACAAACGTTGCTGGAAATAAGTGGGAAAACACTACTGAAGGAACATACAGAGGTCTTTTCCCCAAGGATGCAGCACCTCCCTACTACATTAGAATGCATACATTAACGACGCACTGCAAACTATGAGAGAAAATAACATCTTCACGGTTGCTTATGCGAACGATATAAGTATTACGGTATTTTAGAAATCTAGGAAAATAAGAGAGGAGAGAGGGAATACGGCCATGAACCTGTGTGGCAGAATTGAACCGAAAAGGGCTACAATTATCTCCAGGGAAGACAAGTGGGATGTACTTCGGAAATACAGAAGTAAAATGAAGGAACGCGGTGATCAAGGTAGTCGGAAATACTGTAATTAGTATGACAAAATATTTGGAACATATTGGACAATACGCTCCAATTTACAAAGACGTTAAGTAAGTGACAAAAAATGAGATAGCTCCTCTACGGCCTTTTACGAGTGGGATTCAATTAGGCAAATCTACCATTACATGAACTTGTAAAGAACAGTATAAAGGGAAACTCCGGCCTATGCTTGAACATGGAGCAAGTGAGAGAATAAACAAAAGTAAGTAATATAAACGCGGAAAGGCATCTGTATTCAGCGCAAAGATGGTGTATACTGCGTTTGAGTGGATGTTATAGGACAGTAGCATCTAGCAGTGTGGAAGTATTAATGGGAATACCACCAATATATATTCACATAGGTTTCGGTTACGGTATGTGCTGAGATGGACAGGGATAATTAGGATTAATGACAAGACAATAAAACGAGAAGATAAAGGGACGATGACGAGGGAGTTAATTGAGATTTGGCAAAGGCTTAGGACAAATAACTCTAAAGTATGAAATATGTAACGTAACTTTCGTTTAATAAAACCATTTTAATTTGACTCTCAAGTTACAATAGTTCGAGAAGATAAGGTAGAAAAAAATTAGTTACATCATCAACGGTTGCGAAAAATATGTTGGAGTTATCGTGGGAAATAAGTGTCAGTCATTTGCAGTTATCGTTAGAAAGCAACGGATAACGCCAGTGACATTTGATCAGAACCTTCTATAATCAATTCAAGGCTACCAATCAACGTGTATAAAAACGCAAACCTCGATCAGAAAGCAATCTGATTGGTTACTATTAAGTAAATTCGGTAGTCAGACTAGCCCAACGAACACTGTACAACTGACAGGGATTCATTCTCGCGCGAGTGCACCGAGCGTCAACAGCTTTCTGGAGCAGTCGCGTGTAGCGGTCTCTTCTGATCTTGCGCGCAGCGTCGAAAATTTGCGGGTCACGAGAGAATCGCAAGTGCGCGAATCTCTACCTCGTGATTGCGCGAAGCACCGTGTTCCATATTTAGGGACACCGCGAACATTTTCTTTATTTCTGACGCGAGCGTGCAACGCAATATCAAAAGTTCCATTCTACGTGAATGAACTTCTCAGTGACGATCATCTCTCAACACACCGAGTTGATGAGAAATTAATAGGTGCGCACGAGTCAACAATTTACGAGTTCGCGGGTGCAATAGTGCGAACCGTGTCTATGATCTCATTGGGCGTCTTATCCCGACATCGCACACAGATAGCACACCGGCCGAGGTTCAGACTACCAACGACGAGATCTATCTTTCATGTTTGTGAAGCAATCATGCATTCACAGTCTGTCATTCAGATGTGATAATCAGATGATTGTGTTATGTACATTAATTTAGTCGGAGAAAAACGTTCATTTAGTCGCAAGGACAATTAGTTAAGAGTGCTACGCGACTTTTTAACGTTTTTGGAAGGAAATTAGTTTTTAGTGTGAATGCATTGGAGAGATAATATTTAATTTTTGTGTTTTCGATTTTTCATTATGTTTTTCATCGAATATGTGTAAATTTCAATGTGCCAAGTTCTTTTATTATATAATAAAGTGAACCTACATTTGTGGGTGCTTAATAAGTTGGAATTTTTGCGAATCCACTCCCTGACTCATGTTAAATAGACAACGACGAATAAATAAAAAATTAAGATAAATAAAAATAAATAAAAAAGAATAACAGTATGTACACAAAGGACGTAACTTGTGCAGAAAGAAACAAGACGTGTCTTTTCCCTAGCAAATGGATAACGAATATACTGACTGAACTTGCAATTTCGCTTACATTCTACACGGAGGAAGGGAAAGAGGTGACATATGCTTATATTGGCCAGCTAAAGAGGACAGGAATCATGTCCTTTGGACAACGAGAAGCGGAATTTTATTATTCGGCTCAAACGAGGCGTGAGGCATGTGGAAAGTGGAGAGACCATATATTGAACAAAGACGCGGTATAAATTGCTTTCCGAGAGTGTATGGGGCAGCTGCGTGCACTACAGGATGCGATGAAAGAAAAAGGAAAATAATTAAGAAAGAAACAAGTTTGAATCTACTTCCCCGTGGGAGGGATAGACACGTGAACCTTAAGATGTGTGACAAAGAGGTGCCGTTTCTCAATTGACTGAAGAAATTTTAAGGCAGTGGCTCAATGCGTTGGGTTTTGTTTTGGATAATAGTTTCCTACCTTAGTGCACTTTCCTTAAGGGTTAGTTTTTCTTGTATGATCAAATGGATCCGAACAGAATTGTTTGATTACTTCGCTTATGCGTTAAAGTTCCTCACAGGTAACATTGCATAATGTTCATTTTTACCACATTTCATGCAGCAAATGTTGTCCATCCTTACCACGTCCCATCAGCAAATGCACTAAGGGTTACAATTATTTATTAAATTTTTTATGGTCCCAATCCAAAAATATATACACCAAAGTACCAAACATTTTTACAAAAACTATTTTTTTTAATTTTGAAAAATTTTTATGGTTCCAATCGAAAAATTTATATACCTATATACCAAAAACGATTTCAAATGATTTTTTCGAAAAAAAATTTGAAATCTTTTTTTGCTCCCGATTGAAAAATAAATATACATAAGTACCAAAAAAATGTTATAATGATTTTTTCGAAAAAAATTGAAATCTTTTTATGGTCCCAATCGAATATATCTATAAGTACCAAAAATGTATCAATAAATTTTTTTTCGAAAACAATTTTGGAAAAATGTTCAATTTGAGTAGAATCATATACACATAAGTTGCCAAAAAATATAGTTTCCAATTTTTTTTATTTTTTTATATATATACCAATATATAAAAAAATTTATGATTTTTTCGAAAAAAAATTTAAAAACGTCTTTTGGTCCCGATCGAAAAATATAAATACCAGAGTACAAAAATTTTTTCAAATGAAATTTTGAAACTTTTTTATAGTCCTAATCCGAAAATATATATACCTTAGTACCATAAATTTTTCAAAATAATTTCTTACAAAAAAATTTGGAAACATTTTCAATTCCCAGTGGATACATACACATATGTAGTCAAAAAGTTTTCAAAAAATATTTTCGAAAATACTTAAATTTTTTAAAAGTTTCAAACCCAAAATATATACACCAAAGTACAAAAGTTTTTTACAAAAACTATTTTATTAAAAATTGTTTTTATGGTCCCAATCGAAAAATATCAATACTTAAGTACCAACAAAATTTGAAATATTTTTATGGTCTTAATAGAAAAATATATATACCAGAGTACAAATAATTTTTCAAAATAATTTCTTTCGAATTTTTTTTTGAAAAAATCTTCAATTCCCAGTCGAAACGTATAAGTAGTCAAAAATTTCAAAAAATCATTTCGAAAAAACTTGAATATTTTTAAGGTTGCAATCCAAAAATATATTGTGGCACAACGAAACTTTAGTGGTTATATATACACTGGAATTTAAAATTTTGAGCGCCTCGACTAATTGATCTCAGGGTTCCACAATAATTTCTGGGGTTCGCATTTTTTAGTGAAGGAAAGGGCCATACAATAGTTCCACTCAAGGAAAACGCTACTGACAAATAAATCCATTTAATTTAATCATCATTGTTTCAATTACAATAAAACCCCTTATGCTGTTTCCCCCAAAAGAAACAAACACAAATGGTAGCCAAATGATGACATAAACACTAACACCTAAATGAAATCTTTCCCTCCAAAAAAACTAAAATACACTGAATTTAACAATAGTATTATCTTATCAACAATTAAATCTCCCTCTCTCTCAAACAATAGAAATACACTGAGTTTAACCATGGCATAATTTTATCAACAATTAAATCTGTCTTGGCACTTATTAAGTCCACAGTTCGTGTCCCTTTTTTATAATTTATGCCACTTTATTCATTACGCGCAAGCGCAATACGACGTCGGTTTAAACATCACCAACCGTTGTAAAATACCTCTTAAGATGACCAACCAGGGCAGACCGTAGAGAGTAGTGTCCTCGCAAGGTCGGTCAGGCTCCGATCTCGGGCGATTGCTGACGGCGTCATCAACGTCGACTACCGGAAGTTGCTCCAATCATTCTCTGCAAGATCGGCCCCTCCAAGCGCAGCGTAAGCCAAACCTCGTTCATCCGAATGACCACCCGGAAATTGTTCGTCCGTGGCTCGGATCGAGATCAATTTATCAAATTGTCCCGATGTTCAAAAAAAGATCAAGAAACACACGACTCGAGCGCAGCCTCTTCAAAAATGAAGTGCTAGTATTAAATGCGAACTCGAAATACTTGTTTCAGAGTATTAACGCAAACATAGCTGACACCGAAAACTCAAAAAGCAAGATAGTTAAGTGTCGAAGCTACGAGCTACGAGCTGGTTAAGAAACTATCAGATACGAGAGATGTGAGCTGTGAGTCTCTGCGAATCTCAGTCTCCGAATCTGAGCGATGTTCTGCGCCGAAAAAAATCTGAGCGATCTGACACATCTGAGCTGAGCGAAAAATCTAAGCGATGTGAGTAAGCAATGTGAGAGTGTAATTTCATTTTCCATTCCTTAAATGTTCTTACTCCCCTCCTAGATCTCCGTTACCACTTCCAAATCTTCCAAATTTTAAATTCCACGTGACCGAAAACTTCCAATGCCAAAACGATTCCCCCTTCTTACGCCTAGATTCTGATTGGGAAATTTTAAAGGACTTCGAATAATTTCCAACGCTTTCTTCCAACGATTTTTACTCCCAACGATTTTTACGGACAAGTTGGTTCTTGCATCCACCCTCGCACATCATGGGTTATTGCGGTCGGGTTGGGTCGCTTTCCCAACCCCCTCGCTAACTTGCTATTTCTAAAAAGCTATAAATTTCCTTCGATACCAAAGAGCCGACAGTGGGTCATACCAGATGTGAGGGCTCCCTTCGTCATCTCTCAACGGCAGGCCTTTTAAATTTCTAGCGAATCGGAAGGCTTCCCTTCTTCTCTTTTGAATTTCATACTCCCGAACGAGGATGATTTTATTTATTCTAATTACGGAATTATTCAAATCTCACAATATACACCAAATTACCAAACTTTTTTACAAGAAAGATATTTTTTGAAATAAATTTTGAAATATTTTTATGGTCCCAATATATATATATATATATAAGAACCAAAAAATATTTCAAGTGATTTTTTTCGAAAAAAATTTTAAATTTTTTATTGTTCAAATCGAAAAATATATATACAAAAGACCAAAATAATTTTCAAATGATTTTTTTAATTTAAATCTTTTTATGGTCCCAATCGAAAAATATATAAGTACCAAAAAATATTTCAAAAATTTTCAATTTCCAGGTGAATCATGTACACCTGGAAATATTTTGAAAAAAATATTTTGGAAAAAAAAATTAAATTTTTAAGGTCCTAATTCAAATACATATACTCCAGTGTAACAAAAAATTTAACAAAAACTATTTTTTTGAATAAGAATTTGAAAATTTTTTATGGTCTTAATCCAAGAATATATATACCTAAATACCTAAGTAACAAAAAGTTTTTGAAATGATTTTTTCGAAAATAATTTTGAAATCTTTTTACGGTCCCAATCGAAATATATATATGCATGATTACCAAAAAAAATTTAAATAACATATTTTTGTCGAAAGAAAAATGAAAATATTTTCAATTCCCTGGCGAAACATTTACACATAAGTTGTAAATGATTTTTCAAAAAAATATTTTCGAAAGTCTTTAAAAAAATTTAATGGACCCAATCAAAAAATTTATATACCTAAATATGAAACTATATATATACCTAATTACAATTTTTTTTAAATAATATATTTCGGAATAAATAGAAATCTTTTGTTGGTCCTGATTGAAATATATATATATATATATATATATATATATATATATA
>NNCF01132356.1:95556-114325 GCA_002313205.1 Laupala kohalensis | reverse complement strand
TGCGTTTTCCTTAATTGGAACCTTTGCATAGTCCTTTTTCCTTCTGATATAAATCGAACCCTTCTTAGTATTGTGGACCCCTGAGAAGAGCTAGCCGGGGCATTCACTTATAACCATTCAAAATTATTTTATGAGTATTAATTATTAACTTTTAAACCCCGTTCTGCCACAGTATACATGCAAAAATCTCCTTTGGAGCACAAGTTTTTGGCTCCTTACCCCCCAAAACAAATTAAATAAACGTTATAATGTCTGGAAATAACAAAATAATAATTTTAACTAAAGAAATGACGTAGATGTTTTTAGAAACCATATATATGTAGTGTAAGATTAATTTGGACGATATTTTGAAAGCTGGGCCTAACCAGAATAAGATACATATAGAAATTGATAATAATAGTTATTAGCTTAATGAATATAAAGTTTGGTTAAGCTAACGTCATTAGTTTAAAAGTTATAAGCAATAGAATTAATTCGTCCCTTATTGTCTGCCACGGTTACATTAGGTCCATGGTCTTACAACGAACTTGAAAAATTGCTGATCCCGTCTGCTGGCAGTAGCTGAACGTTGTAGTACGGCTGGAAATGCTGAAGTCGATGGTGCACTGAAACTTTAGAAATAAATATTAGTTGAAGTTTTCAGTACTTCGACGATGGTTGGCGTCACACTGCCATTTGAGCAGTATTTCGATGCTTTTGCCACGACGAAGCCACAGCGCAGCAGAGTGACGTTGTGTCACCTAAATATCGATTATGACTGATTTACTACTAGCGGTAGAAAAGTGGTACTTGACGTTTACCCTTACAAACGGGGAGCAGCGTTACTTCTTGCTTGTGAAGATCGATAATGACTCCTGATGAGTTGATGAGCACTGCTCCTTATATAGCACTGAGGTGGGTCTCATTGATGCGCAGAACAGTGTTTATAAGGGGAGCGTTCTATAATCATGTTCCAAAGAACGCTTATAACTTTCAAAGGACTTATGACACGGAACTTCTATATACACATGTTGTCCACACGACGTTTCAAAAGCTTTGAAGATAAATTATTATGAACGTTTGGTTCGTAACAGTACACAAAAATGTTTCCAAGAAGTATTGAAAAATTTTTATGGTCGAAATCAAAAAATATATGGACCTAAGAACCAAAAATAATTTCAAAAATTTTTCAGAGTAAAAAATTTGAATTTTTTTTTGGTCCGAATCGAAAAATATATATACCTAAGTACCCAAAAATGTTTTTAAAAAATTTAAAAATAAATTTTTCGAAAATAATTTTGAAATTTTTTAAATCCCAATCGAAAAATGAATATAACTAAGTACCCAAAAAAAAATTCGAAAAAATTTTGAAAATTTTTTATGGTCCCAAATCGAAAAATATATATACCTGACTACCCAAAAAAATTCAATTTTTTTCGAAAAACTGAAATTTTTTGGGAAAAATTTTGAAATTTTTTTAAGGTCCCAATGGAAAAATATGTATACTAAAGTACCCAAAAAAATTTCGAAATAATTTTGAAATTTTTTTATGGTCCCAATTGAAAAAATTACCTCAATTACCATCAAAAATTATGTAAGTACCTCAATTTTTTAAAAAAATTAAAAAAATGTTATGATCTCAATCGAAAAATATACATGCCAAATTTTTCAAAAAATATTTTTGAAAAAAGTTTGAATTTTTTATGGCCCCAATCGAAAAATATATAGCTAAGGACCCAAAAAATATGGAAAAGTCATTTCACAAGAACGTATTATTATCAAGGTATAAATCATTCGGAAAGTATTGTTGATAATTCGTAACTATTAAATAACTCTAAATTCGCTAATAATTATAAAAATTGATGCTGTATCTAGGAAAGAGCCTAGCGAGTCTTTATAAAAACATCCACCTTTACGTGATGGAAAACCGGAGTTAAACCCGGGCCAGGATGGGGCTACAGAATTAATGTAGACAATGTACACAATGTTGTTCCATGCAATTTAGATTTGAGATAAAACGGAAGGTAATAAAACGAAGCCGAGCAAGATGGGCGTGCTACTCTCTAACATGAAGGTACTGAATTTTCTTAATAACTGGCCTACGTTACTGCAGGTTTCGACGCCATCAACGCATTGGGACACCATTGAATTTTTTACGTTCTATTGAAGTATATTTTATCTTTAAGAATAATTATATAATTTGAGTTGCTAAGAATCCACCAGATATTTCTCGGCGCTTGATTTAGCCATCTGCAGTTCCTCTCTTTCCCCAATCTTGGACTGGATAGTTCTTGACGATCTATATGGGAGTGACCACTACCCGATTCTTATACACATGAACGTTTTTGCCCCACGGTTTCTCGCCCCTCTCAGTGGATATTGAAAAAATCAGACTTGGACGTGTTTAAACGCAACATTAATCTTTGCGATGAACCTTTCGCCAATGTTGCCATCCCTAAATCATCATGTAATCCAAGGCATTGTCCCGTTTCATGGTGAATTTCGGATTTCGCAAAGGCGGTCAGAGCTAGAATGAAAGCTTTAGCGCGACTTAACAAATATCGCACTGTTGAAAATCTCATTGAGTTTAAAAGGTGCAGAGCCAGAGAAAAACGAACTCTTCGAGAAAGTACGTCCTCCTTGAAGACTTACAATTCATCTCTTAGAAGCCGTACTCCATCATCAGTTGTATGGTAGAAAGTTCGCAACATTTAAGATTCGTGATCCTTTTTTTCCATCCCCGGTCTAAATGGAAAGCTTGAAACTTCACCCGAAGTCATCGTTGAGGAACTTTCATCGCACTATGAAAGTCTCTAACTCCTCATGTTTTCCCCATCATTTCTCCAACGAAAGCTCGCGCGGAAAAATGTTGCTTGGATTTTTCCAGTTGCAGAGGAGAGGAGTATAACATTCCTTTCTCATTGACGGAGCTAACCTCTACCCTTGCGTCTTCTTAAGATACAGTCCGTGGTCCCGGTCAGAAACTTAACGCGATGCTTACACGTCTTCTAGAGATCTTTCAGAGGCATGAAATTCCTTCTGAACTTATTTAACTGTATTTCGAATGAGCATACAGTCCCTGCTCAATGGCGTGAAACTATAATTATTCCACTTCCGAAGGAGGGAAAAGATCGTTCTAATCCGTCACACTTTCGACCGATTTCTCTGACAAGCTGCGTTTGCAAATTGTTAGAAAGAATTATCAATCGTCACCTTGTTTGATCTTTGGAATCGCGAAACCGTCTGATCAATATCCAATGTGGTTTCAGAAAATAGCTGTCAACGCTGGACTACCTTGTTGCATTGTCATTCACCATCTCATCAGTGTTTGTAGTGAGAGAACACCTTGTGCCCATCTTTTTTGAAATGGAAAAAGCTTATGACACAAATTGGAGGTACGGAATTTTACGTACATTGCACTCGTGGGGATTTCTAGGTTGTCTTCCTCTGTTCCTGGAGAGCTTCCTATCTCAAAGGTCTTCCCGCGTTCGCCTTGGTACTAATTTGTCAACTAGTCATCTTTTGGAAAACGGTGTCCCACAGAGCTCAATCCTGAGCTACACTTTCTTTCCTATTGCCATAAATAGTATTGCTTCAGTAGTTCGAGAACTGGTGAATGCGTCTCTTTTCGTTGACGACTTCGCCATCTATTGTTCGTCCAGCAGCACCTCGATCATCGAGAGGCAAGTGCCATTGGTTTTAAACAGTTTACACGAGTAGAGCATGGCTACCGGCTACAGCTTTTCTGTATCCAAGTCATGCTGTGTGCATATCTATAGGATATACAATCTTCACAATAATCCAGATCTTTTTCTTGGGGGCGAACGTCTTCCTTTTCGTTAACTCCGAAAAATTTGTGGGTCTCACATTCGACCGCACACTAACTTGGTGCAATCACACACGAAAACTACAATCCCGTTGTAATTCATCTCTGAACCTCCTTCTCTGCCTAAGCGCATCATCATGGGATGCAGACCGCACTTTCCTTCTTCATCTGTATAGAAGTCTTATTCGGTCTGTATTAGATTATGGCAGTATTGTATACGCTTCCACTTCACTATCGACACTCAGGTCCCTTAACAGTATCCATCACGTAGGTGTTCGCATTGCAACTGGTGCCTTCCGCACCCGTCGAATAGAATGCTTACTTGTAGACGCTGACGAACCATCCCTCTACAGACGACAAGAAATTTTACATGGATCTTACGGAGTGAAATTGATGGGGGTGTCAAAACACCCCACTTGACAACACATTCATTCTCCAAAATTGTGTTCTTCTTACGATATAAGACCTTCGTTATCCCACCCAGCTGGTATCAGCTTTAAAAACCTTCTGGAGAAAAATTGATCATATGTTCATATACATTAATGACTCAGCCATGAACGATTCCGTAGGTACTGCTTTCCAACACACGTTCTTTTCGCCTCTATTCCTTTTGCAGCGTGTACACTGCGGAGAAATATGCAATCCTTGAGGCGCTGAAGTTCATTCAGTTGTCTTCATTACGGCGTGTGATTCTATGCAGTGACTCTATTAGTGTCTTCACTGAACACACCTACTTACACTGACTATTCAGAATCTAAAAAGCCGTCTAGTAGTTCAAATTTTTGAAATAGTCTTTGTTGGGTTCCTGGGCATGTGGGCATTATGGGTAACGAAGAAGCTGATGAGGTAATGAAGCGGGGAACACAGAGGACAGTCCTTAACCGTAACTGTTCGTACGTCAGATTTAAAGATCGTCTATTCTTAAGACGTGACAAACCGAATGACAAAATTGCGCCTTCAAGCTGAGGGAGGTAAAAGACTTAAGACCTGGTCGTCTTCATACCGAGCGAACAGACGTGAAGAAGTGATTCTTACACATCTTCGTATTGGCCACTGCTATCTTACCCATGGTCATCTCTTACGTGGTGAATCTCCCCCATCTGTGAGACTTGCAAAACAACACTTACCGCGGAACACTTTCTTTTGGAGTCTGTCAAATACGGTACCAGCCAACGGAGACACAATCTACCCAACAGTTTGGTCGTTATGCTTGGGCAAAATGAACCGATTTTGATACGCCTTTTTAGATTCCTCGAGGAATGTTGCCTTTGGCAAAGTATCTGATCTTTATATCATTACTAAAATCCATAAACGAATCGAGGTTCCTCCCACAAGTTCTCGGGAGGGTTTGGATATAAACCTGTCTTCTTCCTTGTCTTTAAATTTATTTATTTTTTCTCCAAATATACATCTTTCTTTGTTTTTGGTTTTTATAATGTTTTAGGAAAGTGTTGTCTCTCTTTTCCTTCCTTTTTATGTTTGGGCATATGGATTGTATTTCAGGAGGGTTTTTAGTTGATATGGTCCAATCATTCGGCGAGACCCACACTCAGGGAGAGTCAAGTTGGCTCTCCTTAGTGCGTAACAGCATTTTCCCTACCTGTACAAAAATTTTAGGGCTCTAATGACCTCGATGTTGGCGAGCCGTAAAGCCCCAATAAAAAGAACAAAAAAACAAAACAAATGGTGACTTAGATCTGTGAGACTCTTACATTGCCCTGAAAAAAGGCCACAGCAACGTGGCTGAAACGTTGGTTGTTCTGTCAACTGGGACATGGTTTATCCCAGACAAAGAAGTTTATATTACGAGTGTTGGTCATGAAGTAAAAACAATTTCTTTTAAAGATATTGCGGCAATTCAATAACTGTTTTAGCAAACACAATTGAATAAATTTAAATGCAAGGAAGAGTACAGGTATTTAGTTGCCTATACGAAGATTAATATGAATTTTGTGGTGAGATTTACTTATTATTTGAATTGTTCTTGTATATTTCCTGAAAGTTTGGAAACTTTAAGAAGAGTTTCCTTAAAATCCAATGCCATACCGTACTGTTGACTTGATGTGATTTGGAATGCACAATATAATCGAGAATGCATAATTGATTAGTTGAGAATTTAGGTTATCAATTATTATGTGGAAATTTCATTTGAGGTAGAATTGAATATAAAGATTTAAGAATTCTGTGTTCCAAAAATTTTTTATTTGCGTTCCATTTATCGAAAGAGATGTCTGGGTCAGAGATTTCGCTGTAATAGTGAAAAGTGAGATGGATACTATTTCATCAATTTTACTGAAGTATTTGATTTCTTGTTTACTGAAGTATTTGAGAGTAAGATTTAATTATAAGTTCGGGGTTTCATCTATACCCGCAAAGAATTTCTTTCTTAAAGAAGTAATAATTCTCAGGATTTTGCTTAGGTTAGTTGCGATGTTAATGTAGTGTGCGCACCGTTAGTAGTTGAGGTAGAAGGACTTGAATTTAAAATATGTCCATCGTCTTCCATGATTTTCGCACCATAGACCATTCTCAGAAAAATAATTTTATATTACTGCTTTTTTACAAATAATTTATCATTAGTATTTACGGAAATAATTATGGAATTCAGGTTTCTTTGTTATGGTGTTTTGAAAGATAATATAAAGCCATTTATATTTAGAAGAAATTCTTGTTCGTTGTGTGTTCCATTTATTGCATTTAACTGATTTGTGTATCACGTTACTTTTAGTGATCAGATAAAACCGAAAATGGTACCTTTAAGAATAAAGTTTTTCAAAATTAAAGAGAAACAAAAACTTTTCAACATTTGTGGAGTTTTGTTAATCATGCTGTACACATTTGAAGATTGCAAGACTGTCAAATTTGGACATTTATTGACTATTATAGTGCACGTGAAACAATGTACTTGCAGAAATTTACACAAACATTCAAAATGATGCAATCTGGAAAACCTGTCCTGTTTGTGGTGTACGCTACGTGTTAAAATATTTACCAATTTTTCGGAAACACATATTTTTGAAGCTTAGGCACACACTACTTTTTCACGAAAACTTTTGAACATTTTTCATAGTCACACCTTCAATCATTTGTGGTGCTGTACCGTGCTGTACACACTTGAAGATTGCATGGCTATAATATTGGGACATGTCTTCACGATCATAATTAACTTGAAAATAAATTTAAAAATTCCTTCTACCAAGGTAACGTCTCTGGCTATTCACTTTGATGTAGAGGCGTATCATGTATCAAGTCACAATACTGCAAACTGTTTAGCTACAGTGTCCTGTTTATACACTCTATGTGATGAAATATGAAAATGTTTACCGAATATTTCGATAAATCGGTACGCTCCTTACCATAATACCTTATGCTCCTTAGCATAATGAGTGACGTGTCGAAGAGTGCATTGCATGACTCTCGATTGGGACGTGTATTATGACCATTATACATTTGAAAGCACAGTACTTGTTCTGGTTACCAAGAAAACGTCTCTCGTCATGCATTCTGGTATGGAGGCATATTCATGTTCCCTTACAAAAGGAAGCAAGCTACTGATCCAATGCGTCCTGTTTGGACACTGTACGGCCTGGCACACATTGGACCCACGGAGCCCAAACTAGTTTCAACCGGTTGGAAGGCATCCACATGGACCCCGAGTTATTCTCACCTGGCGCACATTAGTTCGCTCATACAGTGCTGTAGATATCCTCACCGGGTGTTGGCACTACACTGCCCGCCTTTCACCGGTAAACCGCACTTTGTCCTCTGCCAGTAGGATTTGGTTCACCAGGGACATCCGTTCTGGCAATCCACTGCCGAAGGAAAACTGTGCTACGCTCACAAACATTCCCAAACTAAAATTTGGGCTGTGGGCCAACCACAGTGTAGTGCCGAATGTGCAGGGTCTCATAACCTGTGCTTTACAGAGAACCCAACACGTAGACGGGTCTTATGTAGTAAGCGCCTAGATCCTAAGTGCGCTTTAATATCTTCCATCTTGTCTTGTCATCCAGGTCTTAGGGGTGCGTCTGGGGCCTTACAGGTAAAATATGACAATATTTTCCAATTCGTCCAAAAAAATCTACAATTTTTGCCTTATTAGGACGTAACACTCATAATTTGTGAATGAAAAACAAACAAAAAATACTAAATTTGTCTAAATTTTTCGTACTTTTAATCATTTGTGGATTCTTACTACACCTTGCTGTACAAGCTTGAAGTTTTCATGACTACCAAATTGTAAAGTTTATTCCATCACACGCTCTTAAAAATAATGTTCTTTGGCAAAGTTTGTCACCAAGACGTCCCTGGTTATGTACTCTAGCGTGGAAGCACATTATGTAAATTATTTCCAAAATTAAAATTAACATACACAACTCAAATGAGTTTGGAGTCTGTTCTTATCATGTAAAATTAAATAGGATCTCTGACAGAAATGAACAATGAAGTGATAATTAACTCTATGAAACGCATATTGACCGTTTAGTAAAATCATATATCACTACATCTATTTAAATCGTGCGCCATCATAAGGGAATTTCCATCCAGTCAGTACGCGAAGTGAATGGTGTCCGTAGCAAGTGTCTATTGAAACATTCCTTCATAGAGACGGACTGTGAGCCATAACCATTCTCATTGACAGTAAGAATGTTTTAACGACTGATTTTTGCCCTTTCAGAATTTCAGTAAGAAATAAATGTGTAACATTTTTAGCTTAATTGGCTAAAATTTCGATTAATCTTGAAAGACAAATAACAGCACCTACAAAAATAAGACATAGCTACTACGATGAATATGGAATCAATTATTATAATTCAGTAGTTATATTTCATCAGACGAATCATTTAATTTTACGTTTAAATTTAATAAGAGGCGGAATGTAAATTTCGTAGTATTTTTAATGCGCTTTTCTTGAAAAAAAAACTCCAAACTGCATTTCGTATGGGTGAATTTTATTCAATTACATGTTAAGTATAGTTACTTAAGAATAATGCTAAAGCGTAAATCAAACATGTTTATATATATTGTCAGTAAACATAAAATCATACAGATACTTGTGAATGATTTATGACCGAATGTACCTAATGTTTATCGAAATGAGAGCGCATACCCCTGTTCTTGATATTCCAACCCTCCCCCCCCCCATGCTCGGTTGTTGATCTTATGTTTACGTCCCTTTACGATTTTGGGTCTGCGCCCTACTGGGTGTCCCAGCCTGAACCTACCAAAATGAGTTCATTTTTTTCGAAAATTTTTGGTATTCTTAAAAATAATTGATGAATAGAGAATAATCGTCTTGTTGTTGCAAAAATCTGGAACCCAAAACACTATAAGTCAATCAAAAAACCGTCTTTACGAGAATAAAAAATGATATTAAACGTTTAAAAAATTTAAAATTCAAAAGAAAATTCAATATTTTTTTTACGGAAAATATACACACCTAAGGACTAAAAATTCAAAAATGTTCAGAAGATTATTTGAAAGTCTTTAAAAAATTGATGTATGTCGTCACGCGGTGACTCAGTCTTGAACAGCTGTCTTTTTTAATTAAGTTTTTCTCTGTTCCACAAAAGATTGAATACATCCGTTGCGGACTAGAGCAAGTCGAGTACGCAATAGAGGAGAAACAAACTAAAACCTACAACTCCGTACAAAATTTTATTCACTTTTTTCCAAAATATTCTTTTAAATTCATATTTGGTATTATCAGTGTTTATTTCGATCTAGGATCCTATCCTAAATCCAACCTGGCCCGGGTTTTTCTCCAGTTTTTCTTCCAGTCGATTTTTTTACAGGTTCTAAGAGCGGCGTCTATAAAATAATAAATCTTGAATTTAGTGTTATTGTACGATTTACACTTATGATTTATAAACACCATTTTCCAAATAATTTATAGATCGATAATAATACGTACTTTTAAATATTTTTTGTGTTAAATAAAAATTAGTTGATATTCTATTGATATTATAACACGTAGCTAACTTTTTATCTTATCCTGGAGTTTGCTGAAATTTTTCTATCCGCCTCTGCCTTAGGGCCCTTGATCGGAATTGATTGGATGGTCCCTTGCTTGCTTCCGGAGAGTAAATTAGTTTATCGTCCTCCACGTGGTCACACACAGTTTGTACTGTTTTGACTATAAATTTATTTATTTATATTTATGAATTTGTGCACTCCTTTTGTTATAAATCTTAATATGTTTATGAAAAAGTTGTGGCCAGTCAAGTTACAAAGAAAAGAAATTCACCTTATAATTACTAGAATGGTTGCAAATTACATTGGTGTTTAAAGTATTTAAATTAGTTCCCAACGAAGGTATTATCAAAATTACATTCTAGCTAGTCGAATCTATTGGATTTTTTGATACATCACAACAATCTTTTGATTGTGTTACCTATTTTAAAGGAAGTTCGGAACATCATAATGTAGCAAGTCGAAAGTATGTCCCTCGACTCCTATTTCTTTGCTTCGAAAGGCACTTCTTGTTTGTGGTCTCCTAGCAAAATTTTATGAAAAGGTATGTTCTTCCTTGTGTCTAGATTTTAAATATGCCTTCTTGTTTGCAGACAGCTCCGATGTATATTCATGGTTGAAACTGACAAATGATAAAAACAACTGGAAAAGGTATGTAAAAATAAGTGTTCCAGATAAGTAACCTGAAGGAGAAGGCGACGTGATATCATTGCTCGAGCCGGGAAAATCCTGCGGAAATTGCAGCGGTTGTACTATAAGACAGTTCATTTCAACACAGAAGTATATCCAAGGCCCTTTATGGATTTATTAACGTAAGACTGCGTAATGAGAACTCATTAAATGTCCTTGCAATAACTGAGATAAGCGTGGATCAAAATTATATTGCTTCTTCGAGTCTTTCTCGTTTCCCTTTCTTCGAGAAGGAAATGAGAGTGATAGACATTTCTTGTCAAGTTGGTGTCAAATTGTCGTGCCTCCCTCTATAGAAAATTGTCACGAATTGAGATTCCTCTCTCTCTCCTGATGAAATACAATCCGCTCTTAACTGCACCGTTCAAATAATTCGAAGACAGGAATTTTCGCAAGAAGTTTAGAATTTATTATGGGACTCGCAAGTTCCAATAACTTCATAACTAAAATATTTATTTCGCTTCCTTGGCAAATTATTCTTGTTGACGGAAGACTTGATAAGTCATTATTCTTATCCACAGACACGCCCCATCATTTTTTCTTGAAAATATAATTTTGTAAGATTTTCAATAAATAAAACCCGCATTAAAAACTTCACCTTGTGGTTGTTCAATTGATGTTCTCAGAATCACAAGCTCGTTTCAAAGAGATATCAACTAGACGCACCGTTTTATCTGTAATAAATACCTATCTGTAGTACATGTACGTTATTGAAGGCTGCTTCGAGTTCATAGCTGATGGGTTCTTTGCCATCCAGCAGGATCAGTAGCGAATCCAACGGGGACAGGGGACACGTACTGAACGGATGAAATAATCGTAAAAATCTTAATTTTACTTCCGAAGAAAATTGAAAGTAACGGATCAACGTAATGAAATTTGTTTTAAGAGATTACTCAAATAACATTTGGACATTGTCCCGAGGTTACGATAAAAAAAACAATAATCGCTTACTTTCATAGGTCCACAGATTTTTACTAAAGAGTGGGTTGTACACGTGCACTAACTCAGCGACATTGAGAATTTAATCCAAGCGTTGTCAGAGTTGCAAACATCCTGCAAAGCGATAGCTTTAATCGAAACCACGGTACACATGGTGGGAGTGAATACGCTTTTAGATTCTAAGAATTTTCATTCTTCCTGAAGGACTCTAATGACCTTGACGCTGACGAGTCCTAAAGACAAAAAAAACAAAACATTATTCCTGCTTCATCTCCTAATACGTGGGAGATATCTTTTCAAATTCCAGTCAGTAAAATTCCGAAAAGTGCCTTGCTTCCTCCCTTACTCTCTCGCCACTTCATCATTCGGGGACATACTGCCCCAGAGATGCCTATCACACACACCCTTGGCGGCCGGAAAGATTCACCATCTGGATAACTCTTATTGCAAACTACTCTCTCGCCGTGCAAGTAAAAGACAAAAAATAAGTTTACTTTTGGATTCTGCACAAAATTGTAACAGAATTGATACCAAACAACAATCATTTTTGTATAATATTGCCAAAAAAAGGTCTGTGCTGAGGTTGACAATAGCACTGTAATCATCTCCTTAAAAACAAACAAAGGAAAGCGATCGCTTGAAAATTGTTTATGGTCATGGCAAAGTTTGTTCNTCCCCCCCCCCCCCCCGCTTGGTCTCCATTGCCACTCAATCATTTAACCATTCAGATTGGCTGGCAAAAGGTGTTAATTCGAAATAAAGTGTTGTATAAAAAGGGTAACTGTAACAGACAAATGATCTGATATTATAAATTTATTTTTGATTATGTTTTTATAACATTTTAACGTCACTCAGACGATTTGGAATACATATTTTGACAATATATCGATTATCTAAATAACTAAAAGTAGAAATCATTAAGATAAGAAAAAAGAGATCAACTCTGTCTCAGTTAAAGATCACTAGAAAGGAAAAAATAGCTTTGCGGTGTGCTGGTCAACTTAAAGGAGTGCACAATTGAGCATCCAGGTTCAACGAATGGATCTGGAGATTACTGGACAAAAATAATATCAATACTAAATTTTGGCTTTCACTATAAAAATTGTTGATTTTGTACTTGACAAATAAATAATTAATCTTTCAAAGTAATCATGTTTATTCACCAAAAATTTAAAGAAAATTATCTTTTCAAACATTAAAATCCTAATTTTATGTACAAACCAGTTTTAAATTAAAATCCTGGACTAGTAACCTTTACTCTCTACATTTGTTTTGAGATTTCATTATAGGGATTTCTTTGCAGTCAGTAATTCTTTGAACTCAGACAGAGCTCGGATTGCATTCCTCTTCACCCTGAATTCATGCATGTGTGCCTCGCACTCTCTGGAAGAAATATCACATCTTCAAATGTAGTCTTTTGTCCATCGTTGAAGAGTGAATTAACATCTACTGTGGAGTTGATATGATATATCATCTTTTCTACCTTGACTCACCACTACTTCATTATTTGTGCTGTCTGTCATTAAAATGAGTCAGTGTTGTGTCATTCAACTACTCGCAATATCATTCTACAAGTAAAAGTCAGCTAGGATTGGATGATCTCTTTTAAAAACGTTTAGTGGACTTAAAATTATTAAAAGATGCTTATGAAATATAAATTTTTACTTTCAGGGCCGATGCAATAGACTTAATTAACTTTTAAGGCTGAGACGTACAAGGTTCATTACAATCCCGTTGATTCGACAATTGACAACAATTGCGTGTGATTCAGTAATAGTGTTAATCGTAGAAACGGTAATTTTTATTTAGTTCTATAGGGAAGATCATTTTCTACTGCAAGACAACAATAAATACATTTTATTAGTCTTCACAATGTGTCTGTAAATAAACTACTTTTCAAAAACGTAAACATTTAAGTGTTTACTTGAGGTATATTTATAAAACAGCAATTTAAGGTATTCATACACATCAATTATTTATAAAACTTAAAGTGCAGTTTAAAGAAAAAATTTCTCAGACTAACCTGTTGGACCCAGCCCAAAATATAATCTTGGATCCGGCCCTGAACAGAGTAAGAGTACCTGAGCCCTTTCAGTGGTATTGAATGATTTTTGAAGCAAAGTCAAGTGTTATTATCTAGTGTTATGTTTTAATTCTTGTCTGCCTTGCAGCAAAGGCAAAACATATAAATCCAGTTCTATTACCAGCCCTAAATTTTATTGAAGTCTTGTATCGACGTTTTGCTCATCGTTTTCTTCCTCGGGAGATTTTCTCAGTTCAGGGTTGCTAACCATCTGTATTTTGTCGGGATTGTTCCTATTTTTCGGAAATTGTCCCGCGTCCCGCTATGACTTTGGTTGGACACGTGAATGTCCCTACACGATTTTTACACTAATATAAATTAGTTACGGAAATAAGTTGCATTTTTCTTATTAGAATATACATAATTATTCGAATAGACGTATTGGGTATCCTATGAAGATTGAAATTGGCGTATTATTTATATTTTTGAATATCTACCGGACCGGTACAGACAATAATTGGTTTATTCAGACGGTAATTATTCTTGAGCGTGAGCCGTGATAGTGCTATTGCCAGTCGTGGACTTTCCGGATGCTTTCGAACACAAGAAAACATTGCTCAAGTGAAGGAAAGTCTGGAAAAAATCCCGACTAAAGCTCAACGCCAGTACAAGTGGAAATTAAGATATCGTCGGGTCGAAACATTATCAAAAAGGACCTGCATATTTATCGTTACAAATTTACTATTGTGCATGAGTTAATGCCTCCAGACAAACTTTTGCATGTTGAGTTTTGCCGGTGGTTTTCGGAGTGAAATGGAATCAGGACTCATGGATCCTCAGGTATTTCACATAAGGCCTGGTTCAGCATGTTAGGGTATGTGAACTCACAGAACGTGCGCCATTTTCAATCAGGAAATCCCCATCAGTACCGTACATGATTTCCAGATTGGTGTGCAATGTTTGGTTTCCCCATCATAACCCGATTCTTACATCAAACGGGTAATGCTGATCGTTAGGTCGAGAATCTGTTTAATCCTTTTGTGAACCAACTCACAGGAGATGAACAACTGTATGGATACTAAGCAAGGCGGAGCAACAGCACACATCTCCTTGAGAACATAGTCACGAGCGCATGAGGTATTTGGTGAGTTGAGGACAGTCAGCAGATGCAGTAAAATTTTGCCACCCCGATGGCCTGATATCTCTCCCTGTGGATAAAATTGAAAGATAAAGTACTCAAGTAATCCGCACACATTGGAAGAGTTACAACAGAACTTTGGAAACGCTACTGCTACTATTGCTGCTCAAGCAGAGCTGCTAAATGTGTCTCACAGTTTGATAAGTCGTCCCCGCATCGCCGTCAACGGTGGTCATTTTCAGCATTTTCTTGGTGGGCAGTTCTCCTGTTGATTAACAAGAAAGAAAACCGTGTCAGTCTTAAAAATATTTTCAGAAGCAGTTTTATTTTGACCACCCTGTATGTAGTATTTATTAATTTTGTGTATTCATACAATCTTTTTAACCGTAGATGAACTCGGAATGGAAAAACTAGACACTCAAAAAAGATTTGAATGTTGTAATTTTTGCATTGTTATCGGAGAAAAAAACACTAAGAATCTGTTAAAATGTACTTTTCAACATTTTATTATTACTTTTCATAGAAAACAAATAATGTCAGACATAAAAGTAATCATTTAGTCATACAAAAGTGCAAAAAAAGAAATCAATTATGTCAAATAGGCTGAAAACATTGCTTAAAGATAGGGACAATAAAATACCTAAGTTCATTAGATAGACAATGATTTGACTTTCGTGATAATTACGAGCAAGAGTACTGATGTCGTGAAAAATTCTATGTGATGTACCCGAGATTCACTATAAGTATTAAACGAAGAGGTCTTGTCTTCCGATTACAAAACTAGGTAAGATCAACTGCCTAAAGGAAACACTGCTACCTACCCCTGTTCCAACGTGACATTCAGTTATTACCCATCAACCGAAACTAGTCCTAAAATTTACGAACGTCTTGCAACACTGTGGATCTCAGATGGGTGCCTGGTCATTGAGGCATAGAATGGAATGAAAAGGCTGATAAACTTGCGAAAAAAGATTCTCTGATATCTTTCTTCGGACCAGAAACTTTCAACAGCTGGAACACCTTAACTAGGCTGTAGACACACAGCTTAGATGATGGAAACAGCTGCCCGGCCAATGGTTCGGCAAACTTTGTCAAGAAATCCAGTCCTGTTCTAGTTACATGGAATAACTCAGGGCAGTGACAGGACTAATCACAGGGCACGGCCATGTCCTGAAACATCTTAAAACGGTAGGGAGTTTGAAGAAACTACCCGTCACATCATCCCGGGCTGCGAGACCTGGAAGCAAGACTCTGAAGGAGACTCTACACCAGGACAAAACTTTGATCTTGACATTGGCAGGAAAGTTGTCTCCCTAGTCAACGGCACAGCGCTAGGACGCCGTTACTAGGTCGTCTGCGGCTGCACAATGGGCTCTACGTGCATAGGCCAGTCTGACCCTGTCTCCAAGCCCTCTTCCAAACTAAAATTACGAACGTCAGGACATCTAGGGTTAAACTAGAAGACAGGGTAAATTCTATTACACCTTAACAAAACAAACAGCTTAAGTAGATTAAGAAACACTAATTTGTTCTTCGGAATTCATTCAGTATTGTATCCACTTGTTCAAAGATCAGCAAAATTGTGTTCAGCGTAACAAACGTATTCTTTACTGTTCATGAGTTGAAATCATTTGTTATGTCAATTGTGGTTATTAATGTTGAAACAACTTCAAATTGATTGAAACTTAATAATACTCTGTCTCGTCCGTTAATTTCTTGAATGTTTTTCTCATGGATGTACCATGGAGAAAGAAAAGGTGAGTCGAAGACCCATCTCGGCTGTGATTATTTTCGCATCGTTCCTCTGACAACCGCTAGATGGTATATGACTAAAAGAACGGCCCTCAATTGGTCACTTGAGTGATTTCGTGGAAACATTACTTTCATTACTGTTTGGTTCAATATATTGTATATAGGTAGTAGCCTTCAGATCTTTCCAATTATCCGTAATACCAATTGTTTTTTCAACATTGGTAGGTAAGGTCTCGAAAGCCATATCTATCGGTATTCGTTCCCTCTACGCGAACGCCATCTGAAAAATCTCATTCGGTAGTTCCTGGTACTAAGCCAATATAATCACACAGTGAAGATGATCAAGTGGACTACTCTCTCTTACACTTTGAAATAATAAGGGTCAGCGAAATATGAAATCATTTATGCCCTAAAACTTATATAAATAAGACCTTAAAAAATAAAATACTTTATATATGTTTATTTCAAAAAATAAATTCTTGTTGATTTTTTTATATAACATAAATACAAAACTCAGTACAGAACAAATTGTGAGTACAGTACTTGCTTTTTGCAGTCTTTGATACTAACTAGCACTTATTTTTAAAATTTATGCATGTGTCTGAACCCCCCCCCCCCACGAAGTACAGTACAATAAAACCTATCCAAAGAATAAAACCTTGTTTCTACTACTGCACACTACTTGTTTAAAGATTCCAACGTCCTGTCAGTCTTCAGTTTCTGCAGAGTTGCACTAGATCAAGGTGCATTTTGAGGTTTTCCATCTTCAAAGACCTACGGTTGTCACTGAGAATAGTTTTGTATCTGGAGAAACTCCTCTCCATATCACATGTCACAGGAGCGTATTTGAAGGCGGCGAGGTCACTGTAGGGCAGCGTCGGTTTATTGTCTTTAAATTCTGCGACATTCCCAAAAATGATGTCACACTGTAGAATATCCAGGATTCCGCTGGAGAACACTTTGCATTTTGTTGTTTACTTTGTCAGTCAAATGACCACGAGCTCGACCCAACTCACTCTGCACATGTTTCACAATATCTAGGGAAATGTTTCACAATATCTAGTACCAGGAGCTTCCAGTTGTGTGATGGCTTTTAATATAACTGAAAACTTGGTGTTGATGTACGCCAAGTTTCTAGACAAGGTATCTGAAAAGACTTCTTGCACAGATTTGATAGCACTTCATTCATTGCTATCAAGCTCGTAGAAGATTTTATTTATTTCGGTGTAGATGGTGCAGTAACATTCAGCAGCATTAAGCCAAGAATCCTACAGTGTAAGAATAGCCAGGGGGGAGAGAGGCAGTGAAGGTGCTTGTTCCTTGAATTTCTGCACCCGTAGCGGAGCTTTTACATGGATTTTCTTGTCACAGGAAATTAATTTGTCCGCATCAGAGTAATTTGATCGCACCTCTTCTGCAACTCTGTGTAAGGCATGGCAAGACAAGTGGCGTACACCATACTAAGGTAGAGAATCTGCAGCCCCTTGGCTGCTTTAGCCATGTATGAAGCACCATCTATTACTAGTAGTAAAACGTTGTCTGTTCACACCATCCGCTCACCGTAGCTTCATAGAATTGTCAAACAAAATGGAAATTGACGAGTTGTTTACCCTCTCGAGAGCTTCACACGATAGGAGGGAAATTTCTCCAGGCCCGTCAATTTTTAGAACACCAACAACGTTTGCAACATAACGCCCATCCACATCGGTGGTTTCATCTATGGACTCCCAGACCTTTTGGTCAACAACACTCATTCGTATACACTCACCTATACTAAAAATAAAATACTTCAGCATTGTCTTTCAGAAACAAAGCCACTTACTTGCGGAGTACCCCAAGGAACAATTCTCGGCCCTATACTCTTTTTATTGTATGTGAACGACATGTCATCATTCACATCAGATTGCAAAATGATTCTATTTGCTGATGAAACTAATTTATTATGTAAACACACCAATGCTCAAAAAGTTTTGTCTAATCTTTCGACTTGGTTCCATGCAAATCGTCTCATTGTAAACACTAACAAGACAGTGTCTATGTCATTTCACAATAGTATCACAAAATCTTTACTACAGGTTTCTCTTTCTTTAAACGGAACACAATTAAAAACTGTTACGAATACAAAATTCTAGGTCTCCATATTCAAGACAACCTCAAATGGAATTGTCACGTTGACAATCTTAATTCCCAATTAAGCAAATTGTGTTACGCATTCCGAAACTTAGTTAACACAGTTAGTCCACGTATTTCCCGTTGCGTATATTTTGCACACGTTTACTCCCATTTTCGTTACGGCATTACCTTCCGGGGCAATTCCGGTCAGAGTATTCAAACTTTCAAAATTCAGAAGAAGATAGTTCGGATAATTTGTAAACCTTTATTCAAGGAATTAAATATCTTAACACTTCCCTGCATTTATATTTATGAAACGGTCGTGTTTGTTAAGACC